>APFE031255735.1:104159-119559 GCA_000404065.3 Pinus taeda | reverse complement strand
CCTGAAGGGAGTCTCTAAGTCAACTTCCTGGATAATGAGCTGAAGTCGACAGGAAGTGACATTGACCGAAGGTGGGCCATAATGTTTCCCACATCATCGACACGAGACATAGAAGGATAAAATGTTTTGTGTGAGGTATTAGAGGAAGGTTGAGCATTCTGCAGAGGTCAACTTCTCTTGAACATATCGGCGGCACGACAGTAGACTTGGCAGTATTTGACATCAAATGATCAGGGGTCATGGTAACAAGACGATGAGCAGATGAAAGGTCAAACAGGATAACCCAAACCCACGGAGGCAAGTGTAAAACAAGATGAGATGTCCCCACCCAGACACGAATGCAGACGAGTGCCATGTTCAAGAGCGACATACTGCCGACACGACTATGATTACGGTTCCTTTATTCCCCCACCATTTCTGGTGAGTACCCAGGTTATTTTTGGATGACAAGCTTGACGGGGATAACATATGCTCGAGAGGCGTCATTGCGACAGAATCCGATGTCATTAAGTTTTAACGAGTCTGACAAAGGAAGAACTCGACGCCTTTTCATGTTTAGAGAGTATGAAAAGACAGCGGAAAAGTAAACTCCAGGGGTGTCCTTTTTCGTAAAGTTGTGTCTCCCGAGCCCAAAAAAGTATAAAACAATGCTTGAAAGAATCGCCCGATCATTACGACCGAGGAATACTTTTCATAAGTAGTGACTCTGATCTGAAAAAGTAAAAAAGCGATCAAAACCACATCGCTTCGTGACCGTTAACGAACCGGAAACGACAAGGGTCCGACGATCTTTTTGTTTTTTAAATTGTCAGAAAAGGGTTTAAAGACGACCGCCTCTCATTACCATTTAACGAGTCGAGAGGACCAAGTCGACATTCTTTTCACATTTAGAGAGTCAGAAAAGAGCAAAAGATGACTCCACAGTGACTTTTTCGTGTATTTACCGAGTCCTAAAAAGTATAAAATACAACTCGTTTCGCCGCCAAAGCTGGATAAACACCTGTGGCTGCACAAGAAATCGGCGTAAAATCCATTTTCGACATAAATATTCATAAAAATATTCACAAAATGACTTTTTAAAACCTATTAAGGGCCAAAAAGTTATAAAATAGTGAAAATGGTAAAATAAAAATTACTTTTCACTTTTTACCTTTGGAGAGCGACATTAGGGCTTTTTGGAGTGCGACCTTCAGTTGGCGATTGCGACAAATCCAGTGGACCATTTCGAGCGCCGTTAGTGTCAGGTAAGAGGTCTTGTCCTTAGCTCCATTTTCATCCGTTTAGAATTTGTTTTTAGTTGCATTTTTATCCCCTATAGGGAGGATTTTGAATTTAGGGGTTGCGCCCATTGGCGCGGGTTTCGGGCACGGACCTACGCCAATGGGCCAATTTTCCCATAGGGCGTGCGCCCATGGGTGCGACTGTTTTAGAAACAGTCGCGCCAACGGCCGCGCATATTTTTTGGCAAGTTTTAACAAATTCAAAGCCTTTTTCCCTGCAATTTCAAGTTACTTGAGAGTTTAATTCACTGTTTTGGCTTGTATTTGCAAGGAAATCCACAAAAATGGTGATTGTATGGAAGGAACGGGAACATGACCAAGTGGACACCTTGGCCTTAGTGGATGAGGATTGCATGGAAGCTCTCAGAGCGTGTGGGCTCAAAAAATATTTCATGTTATCCTATTTACAAGCTTAGCCAGAGCTCCTGCAGTACCTGATCGACTTGTGGGACATAGAGGAACAGGTGTTCCGGATACGGGATCAGGTGCTGGAGTTTAGACGTGTCTGATGTCTATTTCTTGACTCGATTGTCGCGACGAGGGCCTGTGCCTCGATTGACTGGGAGAAGGCCATCTGAAGAGAAGATGGATGAGGTGAAGGCTCAAGTTTGCCCGGAGGCAAAATACGGGCAGGGCAGTTCGAAGGTGGATATCCCCACCGTTCGGGACTTAACATTCAGAGCATTGCTATTCAATTTCACACGAGTTGCGGGGGCACAAGCACCCCACGAAGCTATGAAGAACCACCTGATATTAGCGACAGAGTGCCTTAACCCGACAATCTTCAATTGGGTGTCAGTTGTGACAACCAATATGAAGAGGCAGCTGACAAAGGCCAAGCGAGGCAAGCTGCAACAGTTCGGGTATGGTTCCATCTTGGTGACGTTCTTCTTGGAACGTGTGCTAAGCTTCTAGGGCCAAGGGGCCTTTGTAGCAGACCCAACACCTCGAGAGCCGAGGATGGGTCGATGGGCGGCATTGATGCCGAGGGGTGGTGGCGGCCAGCAGATGTCCTTTAGTCCGGAGTTTTTTGGGTGGCTTCGCCGCCAACTGATAGTGGTGGAGGACTGGCCGTATGTGGGGACAGACTTCACCGGAGACCCTGACCTTCCCTTGCCGGAGGGAGAGGATTGGGATGAGGAGATTGGTACGTCCTCATTTTTTATTTTGTGTTTTTATGAATTTTTTGTTAATATATACTTGTTCTAATGACCTTTATATGCATCTGCAGATGTCGGCCCAGATCGTCCAGCTGGCATGTCTCCCATTGCGAGGAGACATCCAGTAGTAGCAGCAGCAGGAGAAGATCCTCAGGAGGAGGGTGGTGACAGAGGGGAGCTCATCCAGAACCTCGAGGCTATCATTCGAGGGATTCCAGATTACGCTCGGCTAGCGGATATCCCGCTAGCGTACTAGAGGCACATAGTGGGGGTGCCGACTCGCATCCACCGGCTCCTGAGGCGCTTAGTGCGAGCGGTGACATGCTACCATGAGCACCACCGAGACTAGATAACTAGGCTTTTCCTTTCATGCATATTTTTTGAGAGACATGTTGTCTCCGGATGTATTCAGACAAACATGTATTATTTTTTGAATGATGCACCGGGGGTGCAAACATTTGGACACACACACACACACACATATATATATATACATATGTTTTATGGTTTATTGTACTTTATGTTTCTTGTGTTATGTTGAATTACATGTTATGCAAATGCCTGTCCAACACATAATTAGCTAATGCATCGGTTAACGTATTAAGTCTTCTTGGAATATGTTGATAAGTAATGAAATCAAAATCCCTTTCTAATAACTTAACACGTAAATACAACCTTAAAATCCGATGATCTCTAACGGAATAACACCTGTTGAGTTGGTGGATTACAAGTTGAGAGTCCAAGTTCACAACCAATGTTCGAATGCCAAGGTTAATCGCCTCAGCTAATAATTCAATCACAACACTATATTCGGCGAAATTGTTCGTTGTACAACCTAGACAAACCCCTTGAATGTCTATTAACTCACCATGAGGATCGTAGAGCACCCATGCCACAGATGACAAGTTGCGCGTACTGCGGGAGGCACCATCAGCGAAACCAACGTAAGGCGATCCAGACATCTGCCCAAGAAGCAAAAGACACAATAAGTGGCAATCATGCCGACATACCAAAACAAAAATATAAAAAACATGCACACACAACACACTTGCTGAAAGCACACGTATATACAAAAAAAGAGTGCCTAGATTCATGCATAGTATTTTTTCAGATAAAGCCCATTGCGGGGCTTATCCAGGGGATTGCCTTCATAATCAATAAGCTCGTAGGCACCTTTTTGCAAAACTCTTTTCACAATGTAGGGCCCGTGCCACATAGGCTCAAATTTTCCTGCCCCCAGCTTATCGTTAGCTTGATCGTAGAGCAGTACTAGGTCTCCCTCAATGAAAGAGCGGGGGTTAACAATATTATCGAAGTGAGTTTTCACTCGCTTCTTCTGAGCTTCAATAGCTAAGGAGGCTAGCCGACGAGTCTCGTCTAGCCGCTCTAAGTAAAGAAGCCGCTCTTCTACTGGAGTAGTATCAGGGAGCAATTCGACGGCTATCTTTAATGAAGGAATCTCACACTCAATAGGAAGGGTAGCCTCCAGTCCGTAAACTAACTAAAAGGGAGTGAAACCGGTGGCGTCCTTCACAGAGGTACGGTAGGCCCACAAAGCAGAGAACAAAATCAGATGCCAATTGGACTTATGCATGCTAACAGTTCGTTGAAGCATCGTGACCAAAACCTTGTTCACGGCTTCCACTTGACCGTTTTCCTGAGGATAGTACGGGGTCGAACTATCATGCCTAAGGCCCAACTGGGTTGTTAACTCGGTCATCATGTGATTATGAAAATTCTTTCCGTGATCAGTGGCGATGGCTTGGGGTACTCTGAACTATGAAATAACATGGTTGAACAAAAACTGCGTTGCGGTGTGACCGTCTTCAGACAATGTAGGCATCGCCTCGACCCATTTCGTGAAATAATCAACAACAACAATGATGTACCCATGCCTCCCGGTCGAGCGAGGGTTACAGGTCACATAATCGATGCCCCATTTGGCAAAGGGACCGATGGTTACAATGGGGTGCAGTGGAGCAGGGCGTGCACGCAGCTTCCGTTGGTAAATATGACACTCATGACATGAATAGACGACAAGAATGCAATCCTTAAAAATGGAGGGCCAAAAATAGCCAGCACGGAGGATTTTCTGTGCAGTGGCATATCCAGACATGTGACCACCGCACGCACCAGAGTGGAAGTCATTCAAAACTCTCTCTGCTTCTTCAAGAGTTAAGCATCGGCAAAGAACAAAATCAACACCGAGATGGTATAGGGTGTCCCCAACGATGCGATATGGTTGGGTTTGATGTCGGATCTGTCGAAGAGCATCTTTGGAGGTCTCGGGATGGAAGGAGGACGTCTGCAAGTAGACAATACCCCGTACCAGGGATCGAGGGTGCTAATGAGGAAGAGAGTTTCATCAGGAATGGAATCCTCTTACTGAGAGGAGGCAGCAGTAGATGACAAAGAACACAACAACTCAGCGAAGACAAGTGATTTCTTAGACTTGGCAGCAGTAAATTCCAAGTCAAACTCTTGGAGGATGACTATCCACTTCGAGTATTTGCCCCCCAACAACTGGCGTGATAGAATGTAGGTCATAGGGTTGCAATCAGAGATCACTGTCGTGGTACGCAACAAGATGTAATGACAGAAGCGTTGAACAACGCAAACAACGGCTAGGGCCAACTTCTCGATATAAGAATATCGAGATTCCATATCTAACAAATTGTGGCTAAGGTAATAGATAACGTGTTCGATGCCATCATCGTCATCCTGAATTAGAACCATACCAATGGTGGTGTCAGCAGCGGCCAGATACAACGTGTAATCACGATGGTAATTCGGAGGCCGCAACAAAGGGGTGGAAACCAGAAGAGTTTTAAGATGTGCAAAAGACTCTTGAGATATGGCATCCCATCAGAACGGGGTGTCACGCTTGAGTAACCGTGTGAAACCTTTTTCCACTTCAGCATAATTCGGGATAAATCGTCGTAAGAAGTTTGCTTTACCCTGCAAACTCTGTAGTTGCCGCAAAGAAGCAGGGGGAGGAAGATTCAAAATGGCTTCGACTTTAAGGGGATCCAAGCGGATGCCCTCTCGGGAGACGATAAACCCGAGAAGTCGACCAGATTCTACGCAGAAGACACATTTATGCGGATTAAGTCGGATATTGTAGTGTCGACAGCGGAGAAAAATTTCGCGGAGATGTGATGGATGGTCTTGGCGCTTAGCTGAATGAGCGGGAAGGTCATCCAGATAAGGCTGTACGATGTGCCGAATATCATGAAAGGCGTAAGACATCTCACGTTGAAAAGTGGCACCGGAATTCTTGAGACCAAAAGGGAGCTTTTTATATGCAAAAGTACCCCACGGATAGATAAAGGTCGTCTTGTGTTGATCGGCAGGCGCGATATTAATCTGGTTGTAGCCAGAAAAGCCATCCATGAACGAATATATCTCACTCCCCGCACACTCATCAATGAGTTGGTCAATGAAAGGTGTGGGGTAGTTATCTTTTGGGCAGGCTCGGTTAACATCGCGATAATTGACACAGACGCGAATAGTACCCTGCTTTTTATCCACAGGGACAATGTTAGAGACCCAATCTGTGAGTGGGATAGGGTAAATGAAACCAGCTTTAAGAAGTTTTTCAACTTCCACTTTGATTGCTGCAGCCTTGCGGGGGTGCATAGGGCGTAAACACCGACAAACAGGTTTAGCTCCTGGATACGTAGGTATCTCATGCACTACAATGTTTGGATCAATGCCGGGCATCTCTTCATACGACCGTGCAAAGACATCAAGGAACTCGCGAAAAAGAGCTATATAGATTTGAATTTCCTCAAGAGTGCAAGTGACTCCTATGTAGATGTTCTCGACAATCCCTGGCTTGAAAGAGATGTCGATAGGTTGGGTCTATGTAATGTTCCCCAAATTCCCTTCAGACGATACTTGATAGACCTGAATAGGTGTCTGAAGAGGTTGTGAAGGGAGACACGGAGCAAACCGCTCGAGACAAGCCAACGTTTCCCGAAGGGTAGAGAGAAACGAGGAACGGTGATGAAGATTGAACCACGGAGGTTCCTCGAGAGACATGGTCTCTATGATGGCTTCGTCGGAAGGAAATATTTCCTTTAATGGATCCGAGGAGGCACATTCTCCAAGCCAAGGGGAATAGTCGTATGAGTCAAGAGCTCCGCTTAAAGAAGCAGATTCAGCAGGAGGAGCCGATATAGCAGCAATTTCGATGTAGTTGAGCTCGGCGGGACTCAATGGCATCTCCTCGCCCCATGATTCTATCTGGTCGATGGGAGGAAGGACCCAGGGATCAGAACAAACCAAAATCATATTGATGGAGGCGAGGTTTGGAGGTGGGAGCGAAAAAACACCCATGAGGGCAGGATCTTTGAAGAGCCCGGCTCCCACACTCTCGAACGGGATGGAGGTATGCTCAACGAAAGGCACATTGCCTTCAGAAGAAGAAGCGAAGAAGGAGAGCTGGTCTACTGTGACAATTTTCCCTTGGTGAGGGAAACGTATGACACGGAAGAGGGACGAAGCCACAGCACGCATGGCATACGTCCAGCTCCGACCCAGAAGGAGGTTGTAAGTAAGATTTGCGTCAATGACCTCAACTTCTACTTCAACGGTTTTCCTTTCTAAGGTAATCAACAATCGTTGAAGGATACCATAGGGACGAGATTCTCTCCCATCGAAGGCTTCCAGTGTTGTGGGAGACTGGCTCAAAGTCGGAGACCTGATCGCTTTCCAACAGGTAACAGACATGATGCAAGTTGACGCGCCTTCATCAATAACTGTACGATGAATCGTTTTCGAATTGATGATGACTTGTATGAGGAAGGCGATCTGATGAGGCAGCCTTGGGACATGGCTCTCGAGATCAAAGGTGATCAAATCCGAATCTGCCAGGTTGATGCCACTGATGGCTGATAGCAAGGACTTCCTCTGAGGGGGGCATCTCTGGAGAACTTCTAAAGCGGACATAGCCGATGGAGCCTGCGCTAAGTCCTCAACTATGCTATAGTGTTGGGCAGCACGAGCATTTGGGTTGTAAGATGATCTCCGGAGTACTCCTTTGGGAGGGGGTTGGATTATCGTCTCAGTACTAGGTCTCTTGATGTGGAGCGGACCAGAAATGGATGGGGGAGCACTTGAGGGGACCTCAAGCTCCTTCCCGGTGGATGACGGATACTCCTTTGTTCGAGTCGTTACATGAACGAGAATGGTTCTAGCCATGAACACTTGGGAACCAAATGGAGATGAAGACGAAGATGGATCAGCCACCATTTGAGTTTGTTGAGAAGGGAAAGGTTCTTTAAGAACCGCAGGAATCCCAAGACCGCCTTTCAACAAGCGACTAACCTCGGACCACCTTGGGCAGTCTTTGGTGTAGTGGTCCTCATCACAGATGAGACAAGGATACTTGGGTTTGCACTTGGCTCCTTCCTCGGATGGAGGTTTGGAGGAATCCTGTTTAGGTTGCTCAGACTTATTCTCTGTTTTCCCCTTTTTCTTTCCTTTCGAGGCCTTGTTCCCTGTGGTTAACATCTACTGACTGCCACCACCCCTTGGCATCAATGCCGCCCATCGAGCCATCCTCGGCTCTCGAGGTGCTGGGTCTGCTACAAAGGCCCCTTGGCCCTGGAAGCTTGGCACACGTTCCAAGAAGAACGTCACCAAGATGGAACCATACCCGAACTATTGCAGCTTGCCTCGCTTGGCCTTTGTCAGCTGCCTCTTCATATTGGTTGTCACAACTAACGCCCAATTGAAGATCGTTGGGTTAAGGCACTCTGTCACTAATATCAGGTGGTTCTTCGTAGCTTCGTGGGGTGCTTGTGCCCCCGCAGCTCACGTGAAAGTGAATAGCAATGCTCTGAGTGTCAAGTCCCGAATGGTGGGGATATCCACCTTCGAACTGCCCTGCCCATATTTTGCCTCCGGGAAAACTCGAGCCTTCACCTCATCCATCTTCTCTCCATATGGCCTGCTCCCAGTCAATCGAGGCACCGGCCCTCGTCGTGACAATCCAATCAAGAAATAGACATCAGACACATCTAAACTCTAGCACCTGATCCCGTATCCGAAACACCTATTCCTCTACGTCCCACAAGTTGATCAGGTACTGCAGGAGCTCTGGCTGAGCTCATAAATAGGATAGCATGAAATATTTTTTGAGCCCACACGCTCTGAGAGCTTCCATGCAATCCTCATCCGATAAGACCAAGGTGTCCACTTGGTCATGTTCCCGTTCCTTCCATACAATCACCATTTTTGTGGATTGCCCTGCAAATACAAGCCAAAACAGTGAATTAGACTCTCAAGTAACTTGAAATTGCAAGTAAAAAGGCTTTGAATTTGTTAAAACTTGCCAAAAAATATGCGCGGCCGTTGGTGCGACTGTTTCTAAAACAGTCGCGCCCATGGGCGCACGCCCTATGGGAAAATTGCCCCATTGGCACGGGTCCGTGCCTGAAACCCGCGCCAATGGGCGCAACCCCTAAATTCAAAATCCTCCCTATAGGGGATGAAAATTCAACTAAAAACAAATTCTAAACGGATGAAAATGGAGCTAAGGACAAGACCTCTTACCTGACACTGATGGCGCTCGAAATGGTCCACTGGATTTGTTGCAATCGCCAACTGAAGGTCGCACTCCAAAAAGCCCTAATGTCGCTCTCCAAAGGTAAAAAGTGAAAAGTAATTTTTATTTTACCATTTTCACTATTTTATAACTTTTTGGCCCTTAATAGGTTTTAAAAAGTCATTTTATGAATATTTTTATGAATATTTATGTCAAAAATGGATTTTACGTCGATTTCTTGTGCAGCGACAGGTGTTTATGCAGCTATGGCGGCGAACTGAGTTGTATTTTATACTTTTTCGGACTCGGTAAATACACGAAAAAGTCACTGTGGAATCATCTTTTGCTCTTTTTTGACTCTCTAAACGTGAAAAGAATGCCGAGTTGGTCCTCTCGACTCGTTAAACGGTAATGAGAGGCAGTTGTCTTTAAACCCTTTTCCAACTGTTTAAAAAACGAAAAGATCGTCGGACCCTTGTCGTTTCCGGTTCGTTAACGGTCACGAAGCGACGTGGTTTTGATCACTTTTTTACTTTTTCAAATCAGAGTCACTACTTATGAAAAGTACTGCTCGGTCGTAATGATCGGGCGGTTCTTTAGAGCATTGTTTTATACTTTTTCGGGCTCGGGAGACACAACTTGACGAAAAAGAACACCCCTGGGGTTTACTTTTCCGCTGTCTTTTCAAACTCTCTAAACATGAAAAGACGTCGAGTTCTTCCTTTGTCAGACTCGTTAAAACTTAATGACATCGGATTCCGTCGCAATGATGCCTCTCGAGCATATGCTATCCCCGTCAAGCTTGTCATCCGAAAATAACCGGGGTACTTGCCAGAAATCTTGGGGGAATAAAGGAACCGTAATCATAGTCGTGTCGGCAGTATGTCACTCTTGAACATGGCACTCGTCTGCATTTGTGTCTGGGTGGGGAAATCTCATCTTGTTTCACACTTGCCTCCGTGGGTTTGGGTTACCCTATTTGACCATTTATCGTCATGGGAACAAGGCCTCTTGCAACATGAGCTTAGCAATTCTCAGACTTTGGGACTTAGATTTGGGAGCTTGAAAAGTAGAATTACTAACTAGCTTGTCAAAGGGAAAATAACAAGCTTATATAGAGGTAGGAGGAGTAGATAAGACCATCCACTTGATTCATGGGATTGTCCTTATCATTAGGAAGCTTCCATGAGAGGTGGAGAACTACTTCCCTCCTTGGGAGATACGAAGCCCAACTGAAGTAACTCAAACTGGGATCAGTTCATGGATAGGTTAGAAGGAACCTTCGGAAGTTTGTTTTTTAAAAACTTTACCCAATTGGGTTGGTGCTAGTGCGACTCTGAGACAGAGCGCCAGCTGGCGTGCCCTCTTTGGAGGTTTTCCCCCATTGGCGCGAGTGATACACTGTGGAACAACGCCAATGGAGAAAGGGCTATATTTTTCGGTATTTTGCAGAAGGTGTCTTCAGGGCATATGAAGTACATACTCTAGGGGATACAATGCAGGTGTTTTCAAGTTATGTCACTTCTCACAGGTCCCGGAATAGGTCCTCCAATGTACGGGAGAAGGGGTAATAGGGACGGTGACAAAATACTGTGTAACAGTCTCAATACGAAAATCAACCATGATCAACCATGGTCCAACGTCAGATTCTAACAATGATTGTCTCAACATTACAATCTATCATGGTCAACCATGGTCAATAACTGTGGTCACATTGTGACAAAGATTGTCTCCATATGAAAATCAACCATGGGCAACCATGCCCAATCATTGTCCAATGTCGCATTGTGCCAAAGGTTACAATCTCAATATGAAAATCTATCATGGTCAACGATATTCCAACGTCGCATTGTGACAAAGATTGTGTCAATATGAAAATTGTTTGTGGTCAACCATGTTTATTTTAGGGTTTCTAATATTTATCTTACGGTTTATATACCTTGGGTCTATTACATTTGGTTTATATACCTTGGGTTTATCTTAGCGTTTATATACCTTGGGTTTATGATATTTATCCCTTAGGTTTAATAATATTTCCTTGGGTTTTTAATATTAATCGCTTGGATTTATTATTCCCTTGGGTTAATAATACTTATCTTAGGGTTTATATACCCTGGGTTTATAATATTAATCCATTGGGTTTAATTTTATTCCCTTGGGTTTATAATATTAACCCCTTCAGTTTATATACGTTGGGTTTATAATATTTTTTTTTGTTAAAGCAAGAGTCGAACCTTCTATTTCATTAATTCAAAGGATAATTACAAAGTGTACATGCACCTATCAGTAAAGATCCCAGGAGAACAAGTACTCCTGTTAAGGACAAGGATCCTCCCACTACCTCACGAAAACACAAAACTCCAAGGGAAAACCCAGACGGACAACAACAATCTGGACAAAACACCACCTCGAGCCAACCCACATCAGCGTTCATACCCAACCCCCTAATGAACGTAAAGGAAGGAAAGGACTAGACACGCCAATGGAAAACAGAGAGATGGCCTGACGGACCCCACTATACAGCACGGACAATCCCAACCGTCTAGCCCGGTTGCCAGATCTGATTGCCATGAGCAATATCACTGCTTTGAACCCATCCGTACTTTATCGCGCGATGAAGGGCGGTTTCCGCACCTGCCACCTTGCCACGCGTCGTGCCCCTTATGGGATCGCTCTAAAAAATACAAAACCACTTACCACTTTGTAGACGTGCGATCACCAGAAGCCCGCCTTTCGCCAAGATATCTAACCCGGAAGCTGGAAAAGGCTGCCTATTGCTGTACCCCATTAAATGCCCATTCTGCCAACTCGTACCATAAAACCTGAAGCTGAACCTGAGTTTAATTTGGAGATAAATCTGCCAGGGGCCAACCAAAAACCTGGGAAACCCAATCGAGATGATTCGGGAGAAGATGAGCCCGAACATGACTCTCAGCCACTCTGGTTCATCCTGTTGGACTGAGTAAGAACCCCCCAGCGTCATCAAATCGTGGAATTCCACCCTGCTCGAAATCGGAAAAACTCCCTGTCCTCCGCAGCTTGATCCTTGTAGATAGCCTTTAGACGACTTGGAGGAATTTCTTGCCACTTTTTATCCATTCCACCTTCTACACTGCTCACACCTTGATTGGCCAGTAAGTCGGCCAGTTTATTGGCATTACGTCGAACGTGGTTGAAACTTATGGTTCGAAGGCCCTGTAGATGCATTTGGATTCTTTGATAAACCTGGATAAGTTTCCAATAATTCGAGACTCTTTCCGGCCTGGAACCACCGCTGATTCTTTTTACTGTGTTGATGGTTATCTCAAAGTCTGCTTCCACAACGACATTTGAGCAATGATTCTGTGATAGAAACTCTAGACCCTGCTCCAGAGCCATCACTTCCGCCATGTTATTAGTTGCTCTACCTAAATGGTAGTGGAAGATAAATATAGTATTTCCCTCATCATCCCTTAAAGCTCCTCCATAACCTGCAGTTCCCAGATTGCCTTTAGAGGCACCATCAATGTTGTATTTTGGAAAGCCTTTCGGTGGGGGTTGCTAGTAGTCCTTCTTTGTAACCATGGTTTTATCCTTTCTATTTATACCTTGAGGAGTTACCCCTTGCATTCCCAGTTGCCTGAGAATTCTCTGCTCTTCATCCATAGGGGGATTCGAGGGGATATTATTAACAGTAGAATTAATTGTCTCTCTGATCTGTTTCAAGATAAGGTCAAGAAGATGTTGTGCTGAAGACTTACCATTCTTGAAAATTCTTTTATTTCTTTCTTTCCAAATGTTCCAGATAATAAAGCAGGGTGTGAAGGCCCAACCTTGGGTTTATAATATTAATCCCTTGGGTTTATAATATTAATCCATTGGGTTTATATACTTTGGGTTTATAATATTTATCCCTCGGGTTTAATATTATTCCCTTGGCTTTTTAATATTAATCCCCTCACTTTATTATTCCCCTGGGATTATAATATTTATCTTAGGGTTTGTATACCTTGGGTTTATAATATTAATCCCTTGAATTTAATATTATTCCCTTGGGTTTATAATACCTTGGGGTTTTAGAATTAAGCCCTTAGGTTTATATTATCAATCCCTTGGGTTTATCAATCAAAGTGTTCATATCCCTTGGGTTTATTAATCCCTTGGTCCAACGTCACATTGTGAAAACCATGGTCATACATGTTCAACGATGGTTCATTGTTACACTGTGAGAAAGATTGTATCAATATGAAAAACAACATTGGTCAACCATGGTCAAGCATGTTTATTATAGGCTTTATGGTCACATTGTGACAAATATTGTCACTTGGTCCAACGTTGAATTGTGTCAACCATGGTCAACCATGATCCAATGTCACATTTTGACAAAGATTGTCTCAATATAAAAATTAATCATCGTCAACCATGGCCAACGATTATCCAATGTCATATTCTGCCAAAGGTTGTCTCGATATGAAAACCAATCATGGTCAACCATAATCCAACATGGCCTTGTGACAAAGATTGTGTCAATATGGAAATCATTCGTGGTCAACCATGTTTATTTTAGGGTTTATAATATTTATCTTAGGGTTTATATACCTTACGTTTAAAATATTAATCCTTTGGATTTATAATCAATCATGTCAATCATGGTTCAATGTCGCATTGTGACAATGATTGTCTCAATATGAAAATCAACCATGATCAACAATGGTCCAACATTGCATTCTCACAAAGATTGTCTCGACGTTACAACCAATCATGATCAACCAGAGTTTATAATATTTATCCCTTGGGTTTAATATTATTCCCTTGGGTTTATAATCCTTTGGGTTTTTAATGTTAGTCCCTTGGGTTTATAATATTTATCTTAGGGTTTATATACCTTTGGTTTATAATTTAATTCCTCGGGTTTAATATTATTCCCTTGGGTTTATAATACCTTGAGGTTTTAGAATTAATCCCTTAAATTTGTACTATCAATCTTTTGAATTTATCAATTTAAACATTCATATCCCTTGGGTTTATAATCCCTTCGTCCAAAACTACATTACTCAATTAAATTAAACTAATTTTTATTTTATTTTATTAAATTAATTAAATTATTATTATATAATAATAACCGTCATATTATTATTAAAAAAACATTTTCGTTGTAAAATCACGTCTGATACGTTGCAATCAACCATTTCCATAGTGGGGACGATAAGATTCCAGGTAGCATAAATGAATATATTTTTTTTTTACTGTAATTCATTTCTCCCTCAACTTTTAATTTAGGATCAAATTCTCTCATCTTCCTCCGAATATAATTAGAGTGATAAGAACTGTGGGCAAGCCAATCGCAGGTCAGGCATGACTGACTGTTTCCTTAACGCTACATGTACCATACGAGTCATCTCTTCAATAAAGCCTCAAGCTGTGACACATAGGAATTGATATCACCGCTATATGTTATGTGAATGCGGCTTTCAAATTCAAATTAAAAGAAACATAAGGTAATATTTTATATACATATTTTTAAGAGAAATATGGAATAATAATAGAATTTAGAAAATTTGAAAATAAAAACTAGATGTATTTATATTTTGGATTTAGATTTATATTTTTGTACGTGTAATTTTTTTTAGTGTAAAATTTAAAGAAAGGTTTGCACTTTCAAAAATTTGATCTTTAAGCATTTGATTAGGAAGTTACATTAAATTTGTTAGATATCTAAGTAATATGATATTTTTATTTTAAGATGGATCATTTACTTTGTGAGAGATACATTTCTTTTTCTCATATAATTTTCTTTCTGTAAGTTCAAAATTTTGTTTTCCGTGTTCTTCATGTTCTTCAATTATCATCTATTGTTCCTTTATTTGTGGACATGCACTGTGTCGTGCATAATTGTGATTTTCTTGTTCTTGATATTGCTCATTTGTGATCAGTTGTATCTTTATTTGTTGATGTGTTGTTTGTTGTTCAACATTTTTTGTTTTTCTATTTGTTATGTTTCAATTGTCATTTGTTGTGTCATTCTTTATCGATATGCTCTTTGTTACTAAGCATATGTTTGTCCATATTCTTTTAGTTGGTCAAATGACACTTGCACCAATTTTATTTCTGATCATGCTCTTTGTTTTTTAACATTTTTTTTTTCCATATTCCATTGTACACTTGTATAAAAAAATAAATACAATTCATTAATATATAATAAAATCAATGCATTCTAATAATATTCACTGAAACCAATATAATCAATTAATTCAATCACACTCAAAGTAATGCAATCCAATATTATTCACTAAAATCAATGTAATCAATTAATTCAATTACATTTAAATAATACATCTAATAGTATTCACTAAAACCAATACAACTAATAATTTATTTTATATTATTTATAATATACATATTAATGAATTTAAATAACATTTAATTTT
>APFE031255735.1:81999-103375 GCA_000404065.3 Pinus taeda | reverse complement strand
CCAACAAATATAAAACTATATATGAAAGTAATTTTCATTCCATTTGAGTTGTATGAGATTATGTTGTATCATATTACTAATCTGAATCTAATCTAAATTTAAAATTTAGAAGTTCAATGTATATTTAATTTTAATTTTAATTTTTCACAATTAGATTTAGACATGGGACTATTAAAAGTTAGCAGACATGGGACTTGGATGTGTTGAATGTAAGAAGTTCGAGTGTTATTTTGAAGAGATAGGGTTTTAATTATGCCGAGCATTTCTTTTGGGCTTTGAAAGACCTTAGACCTGGCATACTCATGACCCTAGTCAAATTAATTATTTTAAATTATTATTGGACTCTATGAATGTAGGTGGCAACCCTTTTGGTATAGGCCTCCTAAATTGTTGGTGGGTGATACATGTCTTGCTTTTGCAATTGACATTTGGTCTATTGGCAATTGTTTTAGTATAAAAAAATTCTCGTGAAGTAAAATTTTTGAGTTTCTGTTCATTATCTCATTACAAAAACTTGATGGGAATTGTAGTTATCCATTTTGCAACTAAACTGTGCATTTTGAAGCCTTTTTGAATGGAGATTCAACTGTCTCAAATAATATAGATTCAGGTATTGAGCTCCTCCTTAACTCAATAGATATACACTGAGCTCGTGGGCCGAATTAAAAGTAATTGGATTTTAAAAATGAAACAAAAAGCCAAACCAGTGTAAATTCAACAACCATAATTCTTGACCTAAAACTTAAATGTGGCCTGGGTATTAATATAATCTTGGCACTTATCCATGCCCTCCCTTTGATAACCACATTTAATACTTAATATTGTTTTTTACTTCGATACTTATTATTAAATCGAATCGGTGGTATATATATATATGTTTTTCTTGTTTTAAAATTTTAATTCAATCAACATATTAGTCGAAGTATATGTTTTAATTTTTTTAATAACATTTCTTTCATATAATATATATAATAAATTTTTTTAAGATAACGTTATACACAATCATGGAAGCTTCACTCAATGAACCTATGACATATCATGTTTGTTGGTAGTATAATAAACAATATCTTCAATTTGACTACATATTGTAAAACAACTTTAAAAATCACATTATTCAACCCCCTACTAATACAAACCCAATACACCTTCCAAATTTAAAAAACCCCTATTTTCACGAGATATTGTAGGTATCCAATTTTTCATAACCTTTTATCTTTTTTCATTAACTTTGAGTTCCATTTTTTATACTTATCAATATGCAAACCCTTTACCCCTATTATATGCTCAATACATTATGTTATTTTTTCTTAGACATATATCCCCCAATATCAACACATGTCATATGGTATTTCTCCTCATTGAAACCTCCCTGTGCACATCTTCCTCATATACTTATATTACCCAACACACATGCACACACATAATTTTTTTAATGTAACCTTAACAAGATTTCCTTCATGTACTACATTGTAGAAAACCTCTGGGCATAATAAAATTGTTATATAAATTTGAGATCTTAAAAAAATACTATTTTAAAATTAAAATTAATTAAAAAAAACATAAGATAGCAATCATATAAGGCGTTTGGAAAATTTTGGCAGGATATAAAAACATATTTTTTATTTAGATCCTCAAGAGTTTATAATAATATATCAAATAAAAAAATATCAATTTAAATAATTCAAAATTCATTTCAGACAAGTAATTCATAATACAAATGTATAAAATACAAAAATATTATAATAATAAACATAAAACCAAAAATTACAAATATATAAACTTTTATAATATTTATAGAAGTGAAAATAACACCAAAACTTATTACTTTCTTAAAATTTTCACATTCCAAATTTTCCCATTATCTTTTAAATAATTAAATAATTACACTAAACATGGCATCATCTAAATCACATAAATCTCATCGCAAAACGACTAAACTAACACTCCAACACAATATATCTCCAACAATGAATGCAACTCAAAAGAGCCTTGACGATGCTCCCATAAATGAGGCACGACCCTTAAACACCAAAGTTAACTTTCCAAAACACCATTGTAGATGAACCCCAAGCATATATTTCCTCCACATAAGAACATAGCTTTTATTAAAAAATATTTTCCAGAAGGTTCAAATTTTATTGAATATATATATGATCGGTTGTGTCTTGGCTAGAAGAGTAGACGACTTTATAGGGATGTCTAGGCTCTTGTTGAGGCATAAATTTCTTGCTATTATACACGATTATATATAGCTTAGGTATATAGTGGCAGCCAATTAAAATTGATCCTGGCTTTGTTTAATATAACTCTCACACGGTACACCATTCTGGATTTAAATATATATATATTCGAAAAAACGCATTAAAATACCCTTAAATTTCAAGGTTCAACTACCTCACACTTGACATAACCCTAACAATAAAAACCCCATCTCACATGACGTAGCCCTAACTAGAAAACACGTAACATGTTTATTGTGTTGGTGCTACCAAAATGAAACATGCATGGGGCTTCAGACACCAACTTAAAAATCGTTTCTTTGTAAAATAACGTCTGATACGTTGTAATCAACCATTTGGAGAGCGGGGACGATAAGATTCCAGGGAATTCAATTCTCCCTCAACTTGTATTTTGGGATCAAATTCTCTGTTCTCATCTTTTTCCAACTGTGGACAAGCCAACTGCAGGTCAGACATGACTGACTATTTCATTAACGCTGCTGTACCATACAACTCATCTTATGTTATGTGCATACAGCTTTCAAATCCTTGAAGTGCCGAGTTCCATTAACAATTATGGGTACCTGCAGTTCCAAGTCTTCCAGAAGTGAATGCGAGACAGCAAAAGTAATATTGTAAAATGGCACATTGACCCAATACGGAGAACATATCAAAGCAGAAGAGATCATTCGACAGAATCCGGACCACCTCCTCTGCGATTCGGATTCTCTGTGCGCTGATCGTTACATGGTGGCTATTAATCCAGAAGAGGAATTGGAGACCGGTCAACTCTATTTTCTCTGCGATACGTGCTGTCAGTGTCCGACATGGCTGAGATGTTGGGCAGAACTAATTCGGCCATCAGATCGACAGGCTGCGAATATAACTGGAAAATCCCAAGTCTCCACCCAAAAGAAAAGGCCGGCAGGGTGCAGGAAGAGCAAGGGCCCTGTGTTCTGTTAGGAAGGAAGCATTCAGATGAAGGAGGCTTGAAACAATCCATGAAACATGAACGTGCTCATAATGAACAATAGCATATTTAACTGTGTTTTTGTAAGTTCAAAGGGCACTGTATGCGTGAACCCAAATGTGGGTCTCTGCTCATTGGAGGTTAACGTTGATTCATTATTCACGCAGCGTGTAATTTGTATTTCATATTCTTACGTCTTTCGAATTTGACTTTTTTCTGCTCGGAAAACCAATTATTGTATGATAGATATTAATATCACGTGATTTAATTGTGATCACTGTATTAGAAATATTAAATTTAGGTCATATTTAAATTATTGATAATAATGTGGGAATTTAAAATTACAATTTTACAATTTTAAATTTAATGATTTTATAAAATTATAATATTTAAAATTTCCATTTATATAATTGATTAATTATATATTATTTATTATTTATTTTAATTTTAAGAGAAACATAAAAATGTAATAGAATTTGGAAGATTTGACCATAGAAATAAAGTTATTATTATTTTTTAAAAATTCAGCAACAATGGTCATATCCAAAAATTGAACTTAACATCTAAAGTTGTTATATAATTTTGAGATTTTAAATAATATTTATTATTTTGAAACTAGGATTAATTAATTAAGAGAAATATAGGTTAACAATCATCTAAATCTTATGGAAATTTTGGCATGGTATAGGAGCATGTTTTTTATTCATATCTTTGAGAGTTTATAGCAACATATTACATGTCAGAATAAAGGACTATTGGTTAGAGGGTTTCATTATTGTTGCTCAAAGGATTAAGCACTCTTGCAAGACATTTTTTTGTTTTATTTCAAGATTTGGTAAGCTTGTGCATTTGATCTTAGAGATGGAAACAACTATTCTCAAATTTGAGGGCATCTTCGATGGTTCCTCCAATTTTTGTGATGATATAATTGGATTTTGTGAGCATGCTAAAGACAATTGTGAGGGCCCTCTTGTGTTTTAGGTATCATATATGAGTTCCCTCAAAATAGTGAAGGATATATCAATTTAGACAGTGGGTCATTTTTGTTCTACGTTACGGTTTGGTTGGTTCAGGGTTTGGTTTCTCATTATGATCCATGTTAATTATGTCGTAAGGCGTTTCCCTTTGAGAATAACTCCCCCTCTTGCCACTGTGCATGAGTCTGCAGCGTGAGATGAAATGTTAGACGATTGAAAACTCTTTGATCGTTGGATGCCACAACATAATTGTCAACCGACTCCTTGCCATTACGCTGCTACCAAGTCACTCGTTGTGCAACTATTTTAGAATGGTTGGATTTTGGTTTGAGTCTCCCAAATGGGGCGGTTGCTGCCCTCTACAACTGTATTCAAAGTCTGAGCAGAGCTATTATCAAAAACTGCGATGGGTGATTATAAGTTGTGGAAAATTATGCATGCGTGAGAATCATAAATAGACTAGGCGATGGTTGTGGATTTCATTATATCATTTTCATTGGTTCTTTTCGTTGGAAAGCTTTAAGATTTTGCCTTTAATATTCTTGGTTTTCATCGAAGTGAGCTTGTTAGGAAATGTTCCTCTGCGACTACTGTGGAATAGAGTTGAAAACAATGTTGTTTTCTTGCATTTATCTGTGAAAGTATAGCAATGATAATGTTTGCAGATTGACTGAACTGTAATGGTAATGTTAGTTTCTTCATGTAATGATTGGCCCGATGCCCTCTATGTTGCTTATGTTTTCAATGAGAATAGATCTTTTAATAGATATATTGATTAGACTAAGTAAGATAAACAATCAATATATTGGGTCTTTTTAAAAATATTATGGTGTTTTGGACTATTTTGATATCCAATGGAAAACTACAGGTGTTCTCATGTTTATTGATATCTTATGTATTTGAACTATGCTAATTTCATTATTATAATAATTTGTGAACTTATAAAACATATGTGTGGAGCAGGGGATGTAAAACATTATTTTACCATGATAATCATATTTTGTTTGAAAATTTTCCATTTTTGTTAATTAGTATACAAAATCAATTATCACACTTGTCACTGCTGAGGGTATATGAAAATAAGCAAGTAGAAAATATTGGTGAAGGGGACAAATTATCCAACTACTTGGAAAACAAGGTGTGCATCTTACTAGGTCTACATAGAAAGTGCATGTGCAAGAGAAATTTCTTTTACAGATAAATTGGCAAGAATAATACAACCCATTCTAACCCATCTATTTGGATGCATCCTACCTAGCAACATGGGCGCTAGGCAAGTTCCAAGGCATTGAAAAACACTGAAATTCGATATACATTTAAAATTAATGTGTAGAATAAATTGGACCTAAATGTTGAGGATAAACCGGAAATATAGTGAACTCTTGTTTCTCTCCACTGTAATTGTAGATTTGTTGATATTTTTTTATATTGCTGACAACAAGTCACCTAATGGCATATAGTTCATGTTAACTTTAGGTTTTAGAAAGGCATAGGAACCAAATGTTAGCAATATCCATAAACAATGGCTCGATGATGTTGTGCTTAACAATCCTTTGCAGTTGAGCATTCCAAAAAAAAACATATTTAGTTTCCACCACAAAGGTATGTTTAGAGCAGACCATGATGATAAAGTTGAATATTTAATTTCCATCACAAAGGTATGACTAATGGAGAGCATGGCGATAAACATCATTTGTATTGACAACAAGGCTTGGTTTGTTGTTAGTCAATATTTAATTTCCATCACAAAGGTATGATTAATGGAGAACATAACGATAAAATTCATTTGTATTGTGAATAAGGCTTGGTTTGTTATCAACGTGAATTGGTATGTTGTAAAGGACAGGTGTTGTTATTTCCAAACATGTTTATGGGTCGTCTCACCCAGTTGTGGGTTGTTGTTTCATTTGATTTTTCAAACAAAATGTACTTAGTTCATCTAAAATATCAATAGAGATAGAATTCATTGGCCCGTCATGAAATTTTCTTGACATAAATTTCACTAAGTATGTGGCTCATCTTCACGATCTTAATGTTCACATATTTTTTCTTTATATTATCTTAAGTAAAAATTTATGACTAACAAATTATAATTTCTAATTTCCATTATAATGAGATGGAAATATTTTAATGATCTATTATCAATGACATATGACATTGAAAAACTTAATATTGTAGCTTTGACTAATCGTGTTAGTTATGACTTGGAAAATTATAATTTTTAAATTCCATGATATTGATTTGGGAGCTTTTTAAATGATATAATAACAATGATTTTGACAAGTTTTACTATTGTATTTAACTTTCTTATTAGGCACCTACCTTTCTCTAACACATCCTTTTGCATTTGTCAACATCACAACATTTAATTTAGTTAAGATTCAGTTCAATACATGACAGATTCCATAGTTTCCACATTCAGTTAGATGTTGTTGAGCATCGCATGATTCAAGGTGATTCAATTTTTTATGGTCAGATAGTATTGAGCTTGGATTGAGCACTTGGGAAGGAGTTGCACATGCCTCTATTTTGAGTAGACTGTTTGATTGTATTATATTTAACATTAAGATTTATTTTTCACTCAAATTTGGCTATAGTTAAATCACATAAAATATTATATCTTTTTTCATATGGGCTCTTCTTCCATATGCTATCCACTTACGATGTTTCATTTTCACATTTGGTGCAATTGCTAGTTAAGTCTTTTGTAATTCAATAATATGCTTGTGTTTATAGAATCATTTAGGTTTCTTCTTTAATTTTTAAAACAACTTTTTCATAAAACAAAACAAAAAAAACAAGAAAATTAAAGAAATTGCATTGGATTTCTTACTGGGACTTTGAAGAAGATCAAGTCTATTCACTTGGCACTCATTGTAAACTAAGGAGTGAATCTTTGGTCAATGAGATTTCAAAAATGCATCATGATTTTGAAAATCAAGAAACAATGGGTCGTAGGTGTGATATTGTATTGAGTAGCAAATTTAAACTTTCTTTGAGTGTGATATTGCTACTTTTCTGATTGTGAAAACCCATAGTTCATGTTGTTCATTTGCAAAGCCTTGGTTTAGAGCTTTTGAGTGTTTATTGGTGCTCTTTATTTGCCATTGTTTTAAAGTGTTTATTTTTTCTTATATAAGTTTTTTAGTGGATGAATTAGTTTTTTGAATTTGTAAGGTATCAAAAACATTATTGAGAGTGAATGTGATTTTCCTATTTGTTGCTTGGACAAATAAAATAATTATTTACCCTTAGCTATTTTTCATCGTATTGGAAACAAAGATGCATTTTTCATATAGTTACCATTTGGATTGGTATTGGGTTTCCTTTAATAGCATCTTAGTTTTACTCTGTACCCCTGAGTAATCAACAACCTAAAATAAACTTTTAATCCACTTAATTAGACACTTTATGTTATAGAAAACCAACATTATCCTAGGGTTTTAGAGCCTTGGAGTAGGATTTGGAGAGGACATTATTTAAGGCTATAAAACTAAAAATAACTCTACTAGTGAGTGTATATCCATTTTCACATCATATGTTTTCCAAAAGTTCTTCTCGCACATGAGTTAAGTACGTGGTTGCATTGGAAAATTGTGGAGATGCATCCTCGCTCTCTCACTACTGATGTTCACTAAATGGTGCCTATTACATGAAGATCTATTTGATAGGCATATGTCTCACTTTGAGAAATATCTTGAGATTTTTTTGCCTTGGCTTCCCTGCCTATGCATATGGTTTTGATCACACATTTTTTTCATCATTTGGTTTAAGGTGGCGACCATAGTGGTTTGTGTTTTAAACCTCTTACCTAGGTGACAATGGGTAGGAAGTCTCCACGATACTTGAGGTAGAAATCAATCACCATATTAGTGCTCTTGAAGGGTGACACTTAGACCTCTAAAGGTCACTTTCACCTATCAAGGCTAATAAAGGGAGGCTAGGACAATTGCTTCTCTACTCCTTCGTCAATCCAAGGTACATGGGGGATTGTTCACCTCAAGTGTCTTGGATTTCAAGAGGTACATATTTAGTTGGTTTTCTTCTTAGATCTATTAGGGAATTTATAGTGCATTGTGTTTGGTCCGATTCTATTTTGTTATAGGAGTTTCTAAAATCAATTAATTAAATAACTATATATTCACCATGGATCACCAAAATATTCATCGTTCTCAAAGATTGATAAAACTTTTTCCTGAAAAGGAAGGAACGCAACCATGAAGACTTAGGATAGCTCCTTTGACAAAGGGCTTAGATCAACCCAACTTGGGGAGGATAACCTTGGCTCTAGGAGGGAAAGACCCAGTCATTGTTGAAGTAATAGATGAAATTCTGCTACCACACATCGACCCACCTTTAACCAACCCTCTTGATCCAATAATTGTACAACGAAGTGCATGTTTCATTTTTCCTTGTTCTCCCATCAAATTTCTAGTAAGAATGGTGTTTATACCATGGAAAACAATGGATCCATCATCAACATCCACGTTGGGAGTGTATTTTGTGATCTCTTTGTTACCACCACTTAGTATGATAGGGACCACTCTAATAGTTTGTATTACACATTTTTCCTCACAATGGGGCATCCCACCAATTACTACTGCAACCTCAACAAGTTTTTCGAGTCTTTTGTGACCCTACCTCCATCAAGATTTCTATTTGGAAAGGACTAAGCCCAAGTCAATCGATGGAATCTAGACAGTTTTTGTCAAGTTGATCAATTCATATAGTCACAATCTCTAGCATGGTTTAGTCATCTTTAAGGAACTTGCGAGGGGGGTCTACATTATGACTAACAAATTATAATTTCTAAATTCCATGATAATGAGATGGCAATATTTTAATGATCTATTATGAGTGACATGTGATGTTGGAAAACTTAATATTGTAGCTTTGACTAATTGTGTCAGTTATGACTGGGCAAATTATGATTTTAAAATTCCATGGTATTGAGTTGCGAAATTTTTAAATGATCTAATAACAATGATTTTGACAAGTTTTACTATTGTATTTACTTTCTTATTAGGCACATACCTTTCTCTAACACATGCTTTTGCATCGGTCGCCATCACAACATTTAATTTAGTTAAGATTTAGTTCAATACATCATAGATTCCATAGTTTCTGCATTCAGTTAGATGTTGTTGAACATGGCATGATTCAAGGCAGTTCAAATGTTTAAGGTCAAGTATTGAGCTCAGATTGAGCACTTGGGAAGAAGTTGTACATACCTCTATTTTGAGTATTTGGTTTCATTGTATTACATTTAACATTACGATTTATTTTTCACTCAAATTCGGCTATAATTAAGTCACATAACATATCATATTTTTTTTCATATGTGCTCTTCTTCCATATGCTATCCACTTATGATGTTTCTTTTGCAACATCTAGTGCAATTTCTAGTTAAGTCTTTTACAATTCAATAATATGCTTGCGTTTAGGGAATTATTTAGGGTTTCTTTTAATTTTTAAAGCAACTTTTTCCTAAAACAAAACAAAAAAAACAAGAAAATTAAAGAAATTGCATTGGATTTCTTAGTTGGACTTTGAAGAAGATAAAGTATATTAACTTGGCACTCAATGTAAACTAAGGAGGGAATCTTTGGTTCAACGAGATTTCAAAAATGCATCATGATTTTGAAAGTCAAGAAAAAATGGGTCGTAGGTGTATAAAAATGACACATTAGGAAATGTATGTCCATTCCTAAGAACGAGTGCATTTTCCTATGTCGTGTTTACTTAGCATCGTAGTTGATAGCCTAATTTGAAGTTCGGGACTTGTTAATATTTGATGCCCATAAATGTATTCAAACTCCTAGAAACATGTACCGAGTCTTAATGGCCTCATTGCCACTTTTGCGACCATCATTACCTTGAAAATATCCTAACACTTTATTAATTCTAGTCATTTTATGACAATTCAAACTTAACAAATGAAAGATGTTGAATTTTACCAAACATACATCCATTTACAATACAATTCAACTTAATTTCAAAAATTACAAATGAACTTAAAAAAAACTATTTATAATCATTTGAAACAAAGAAAAAACAATACTAAAATCACCCACTCGTATAATTTTACAACTTTAAATAATCCAAATGAAAAATTTAAAACAGATAATTCATAATACAAAGGTATAAAATAAAAAAAAAACATTATAATAATAAACCTAACACCAAAACTTTTGGATATCTAAAATTTTATAATATTTATAATATTGAAAAATAATACCAAAACTTATTAATTTCTTAAATTTCTGGACATTCCAAATTTTCTATTATATATTTTAAATAATTAAATTATTACACCAAAACTTTTAGATATATGAAATTTTATAATATTTATAAAAATTGAGAATAACACAAACTTTTTAATTTCTTAAAATTTTCAACATTCCACATTTTACCATTGTTTTTTAAATAATTAAATTATTACAATAAACATGCCATCATCTAAATCACATAAATCTCATCACAAAACAATAATTAAATTATTACACTAAACATATTATCATCCACATCACATAAATCTCATCACAAAGCAACTAAAAAAAATATTTTAACATCCGCTAAACTAAAAATAACCTATAAAACAAATCAAACAAAAAAATTAACTCTCCCCTGCAATATATCTCCAAAAATAAATGCCACTCCAACTGAACCTTGCGACGCCCACCACTCTACATAAACACCAAAGTTAACTTTCGAAAACACCATTATAGATGAACCCAAGCATATATATTTCCTCCACATGAACAAATTAGCTTTCACTAAAAAAATATTTTCGAGAAAACCAATTAAAATGCTCTTAAGTTTCAACCTCTATGCACCTGACACATACATAACCCTAACCCTATCCATAAAACCACATATGCCATAGCCCTATCCATAAAACCACCTCACACATGACGTAGCCCTAACTATAAAACACGTAACATATTTATTGTGTTGGTACTGCCAGAAGGAGAGATTCATGGACCTTCAGACACCGACTTAAAAAACGTTTTCTTTGTAAAATCACGTCTGATACGTTGCAGTCAACCATTTCCAGAGTGGGGACGATAAGATTCCAGGTACTTGATCAGCATAAATGAATATTTTCTCTCATGTTTCTCCGAATATAATTTGAGCTCCCACGTCAAACAGATAAAAACTGTGGGCAAGCCAATCGCAGGTCAGACATGACTGACGGGTCATCTCTTCAATAAAGCCTCAAGCTCCCACATATAGGAAGGAATTCAAATCGGGGCTATATGTCATGTGCATACAACTTTCAAATTCAACAAAGTCATGCCGAGGTCTATTAACAATTATGGGTAGTTGCAGTTCTAGGTTTTCCAGAAGTGAATGCAAGACAGCAAAAGTGATATTGTCAGATGGCACTTTGACCCAATACGGGGAGCATATCAAAGCAGAAGAGATCATTCGACAGAATCCGGATCACTTCCTCTGCGATTCGGATTCTCTGTGCGCTGATTGTTACATGGTGGCTATTAATCCAGAACAGAAATTAGAGATGGGTCAACTCTATTTTCTCCTTCCACTGCGGAAACTGCAATACGTGATGTCGGTGTCTGACATGGCTGAGATGTTGGACAGAGCTATTTCAGCCATGAGAACGACAGGATGCCAATATAACTGGAAAATTCCTACTCCTCGCCCAAAAGAAAAGCCTAACCGGATTGCAGGAGAAGTAGGGGTTATGAGCTCTGTCAGGAAGCCAGCATTCGGATCAAGGAGGCTTGAAACAATCGATGAAACGTTAACGTACTGTTAAAGAACAATATCCGATTTATTTGTGTTTTTGTAAGTTGTCAAAGGCCACTGTATCCGTGAACACAGATGACGGCTCCCGCCGATTCTCACACCTGTCCCTGATATGACCTGCGTCCGGAAACGAGTTTAATGTGGACTTTACTCCCCGGTACGTTGCCTCGAGGTTCGTTTTAGGGTTTGTCCCGGGATTTTCGGTTACAGCTCTACACCTGCGGGTTGCACTGCTTTTTGTCAACGATCCCCACGCTCATTTCGTCATTCTCACTCTGCCGCTGTTCTGCCGCTGTTCTGAGCGACTCCGTCTGCAACTATGTGAAACCCTCGAGTTTCCTTACCTGGTTTTCAATGGTGGTTTACCTGAACCTTGCTGGTCTTTTGAGGTTATGAGTGTGTGCCTTCGAGGCCTGTAACGACACTCCTTCCTCTGCACAATGTTAGTGTTATTCTTCGGACACAGATTGTTTTATTTTGGTTTTGCGCTCACGCTGTCTGTAGTTGGATGATTGACTGGTTTTCTCTGATGACAGGGTACACTCCACGCTCCAACGCTTCACCCGGCTGCAAGGTAAGACTTCTCCTCCCTGATAAATGACCTTGTGTTTTTATCGTTCCACCTCTGACATCCTTCTGCTACTGTCAATAGGGTATGGTGGTCCTCTGGTTTTTCGAACCCAACTCTCGGCTTATAGGTAAACTTCTTCACAAACCCTTATTTGATTCTTGTTTTTGTCTCACTGTTTGTTGGCGCTCATTTGGGTTTAACACTGTTCTGTTTTTGTGGCAGGTATCTACCTGTGACTGCTCCGTGGCTAGCTACACTCTGCAACCCCTATCGAATGCTCCGATGCTCCATGTCACGGGTAGCATTTCTCCGTTTATTAGACTATATTTTGTTGTCGATTCTGTAGATTTCGTAGGCTCTGTAGGTAGTAAGTCTGGTTCTGTCGAGGGTATGACCCTCTTTGTTCTCGGTTCTTGTTCTTGGCAATGTGGCGGTCTGTTGGTGAAAACCCTTATTTGGCGTTAGTCATTTCGATTCTTGGTTCTAGTAGCTTCGCTACTCTGTTGTCATTTTAGGGAGGTGGACATACGATACTGGACTCTTTGTTCTTATTAATGAGAGGGTCACTCGATAAGTCGAGCCCTCCTACTGTAGGTTCGCGCTCAGGCGCTATAAACCCTCGGTCTCTTGTAACTGGTCTGTTATTATGTTAATGATTTGGAATTGTATATTATTCCTTGGTTTTTTTTTGTGGCGGCAAGACTCTGCCGGAACTGGTCTGTACCTCTGCTCTTTTTAATAAATGATTTGTTTTGACAGAAAAGGTATATCTTTTACTATGCGTGATAGGTTACATTAGATGCATGAAATGATTTAGATTATATGTTTATTTCATTCTGTACTTGCTTAGCCGTGAAGTTTGCTATGAGGGTTTGGCGTTTTTCGAATTACCTGTATGGACTTCTATGTCAAATTTGTTCTCGGTCTGAGATGACACTTGTGGAACCCTTCTCTGTACTCTTCACTTTGTTGCTCCACCTGAGACTCTTTCGGCTTTCACAACTTCCTTGCTCCCTGGTTCGTAACTTGAGTTCGATGCTTATGTCGTTCAACTGTATTTGTTGGCTTCCTGTCTGTTTACTTCTGCGCTATCCTGTTCTGTTAAAACTTATTATATGACATGGGCAATCTTTACAGTGATAAAAGATAACTTGACATTAGTCGTTACAGTGATAGAAAATAATTTGATATTGATCTTTACAGTGATGAAAGAAATAACTTGAAATTAATTACTGGCCAAATATGCAATCTTGCAATGACTGTATTTTCTCTTTTTTTTTTTGTCTTACGGAGGAATCCCCTCCAATCATTATCACCCTGTTTTTATCTCTAGGAAAACACAACTGTTCTTTGAGGAACTACCCCAACAGAAAGTAACTGTTTACCAGTTTTCTTTAACTATTCCTAACTAATTTAACTTCCTAACAGAAACTAATCAATTATTTTTTCTGCTACTAATTTCTATTAAACAGTAACAGTGCTCCAAAAGAGTTACCCTAATCCTATCAATTCTCAGACAGATAAAATAAAAATAAAATAAAACAAATAAAATAAGTCACCTAGCTGACAAGCCCAACACTTGTTCAATTAAAAATAACCAACTGTGTGTTTTGGTTTCTTCAAGAGACTGTCAGCCACTTTACGTCTCCTCAGAGCTGGATGCTCCTGCATCAGGCTCCCGGGGTGACAAAAAGTCATGGCTCCGTTCCATGAGGTCGTCAACAGAATAGCCCGCCTTTTGTATTTGAGTCTCATTAAGCCACGAACTGTCCTCTATTGGACGGTTCTTCCACTTTACCAAATACCGTAAATACTCTTTCCTGTGCGTGCGCTTTGCTACCTGTGTGTCCAGAATTCCCTCAATTTCGATGGGTGGTGCCATCGGCATCTGTCTCGTCCATGAATCTCCTTCCAATTTGGTGTCCCGCGGTGGCTCTGCTGCTGCATCATCTGCCGAACCTGCAACATAAGGGAACATATCTGCCACGTTAAAGATAGGGGAAATGCCAATCCCTGGTGGCAACTGTATCTCGTAAGCGTTCGCAGAAAATTTGCGAATGATCTTGCAGGGCCCGATTTTCTTAAACTTGAGCTTGCTGTACTCTCGCTTTGGAAATCGTTCCTTGCGTGAGTACGCAAGAACTTCATCCCCGACATTAAACTGGACCTCCTGGCGTTTTGTATCAGCTCGTTGCTTGTACTTCAGATTGCTGTCCTGTAGTTTCAGCTTAACCTGTTCGTGCAGTTTGCTCATAGCTTGGGTGAAATCTTCACCATCAGCACTCCGCTTCTCCAATTTCCCCAAATCTCGTAACTCGTGCACTCCTCGCGGATGCATGCCGTACAGAATTTGGAATGGACTGTAGCCTGTGCTACGGTTAGGAGAATCGTTATATGCAAATTCCGCCTGTGCCAGTACACGATCCCAAGTCCGGGAATTTTCACCTGTTAAACTTCTGAGCAAATTCCCCAGACTCCGGTTTACTACCTCCATCTGTCCGTCCGTCTGCGGATGATAAGCGGAGCTGAACTGCAACTGAGTATCTAACTTCTTCCACAGAGTTCTCCAAAAATGACCTGTAAACTTGACATCCCTGTCAGAGATAATGGTTCGTGGAAGTCCATGTAACCGCACAATCTCTGTAAAGAAAATATGTGCTATGTAAGTAGCGTCGCTAGTTTTCCTGCACGGTACAAAGTGTGCCATCTTTGAAAATCGGTCGACTACAACCATCACTGAATCAAAACCGCGTTGTGTTTTTGGTAAACCAAGCACAAAATCCATACTGACCGAATCCCAAGATCGACTAGGAATGGGCAATGGCATATAAAGTCCAGTGTTCTGACTGTGACCTTTTGCCAATTGACAAGTTTTACATCTAGTCACATACCTCTGCACGTCTCGCTGCAACTTAGGCCAAAAATAGAAATGTTGTACCTGAGCAATGGTTTTATCAATTCCAAAGTGTCCTGCCAGGCCTCCGCTGTGTTTTTCTTGTATGATATTTTCCCGCATAGAACAACTGGGAATGCATAACTGCCCTCCTCTGAATAGCAATACTTCCTGTAAATTATAATTCAGCCACTTGCTGTCATTTCGTAACAGCGGGTTTTGGCAAGCCTCGTAGGCCTCCATAAACTCGGTGTCAGTCGGATACAGCTCTTTCAAGTGTTCAAATCCTAAGATTTGCATTGTGCTCTCCTGTAACAGTAATGTTCTCCTATTAAGCGCATCTGCTACCTTATTTGATTGCCCACTAATGGGCTTAAGTACAAACATGAAACTTTGCAGGTACTCAACCCAAGCTGCATGCTTGTGGTTCAATTTATGCTGCTGCATAATGTACTGTAACGCAGAATTATCAGAAAATAAAACAAATTCGTTACCTAATAGATAATGTCGCCAGTGTTTCAAAGCCTGTACAATGGCGTAGAACTCCTTGTCATAGGTCGAGTACTTCTGTCTGCTTTCGTTTAGCTTTTCGCTGAAATAAGCAACTGGTCTGTCCTCCTGGCTAAGGACTGCTCCAATGGCTGTACCACTGGCGTCGCAACGAACTTGAAAAAGTTTGTTGAAATCAGGCAGTCTCAACACAGGTCCTTCAGTAATCTTCTTTTTCAAGATCTGAAAACTGTTTTCCGCTGCTTCAGTCCAGTGATATGGCTGATTCACCTTCTTGATTGTATCCAACATTGGTGCGCAAATCTTGCTGAAATTTCTAATGAACTTCCTATAAAAACTGGCAAGTCCATGGAAACTTTGAACGTCGAATAAACTTCTAGGGGAAGGCCAGCTAACTATAGCTGCCACTTTTTCTGGGTCCATTTTTAATTCATTCTCCGCAATAACAAAACCTAGATATATCAATTCTTTCTGAAAAAAGGTACATTTCTTCAAATTAATTAACAGCTTGTTTTGCTGTAATTTTCTCAACACACTTTGCAAATGTCTGAAATGCTCATCCTTAGTCTTACTAAAAATCAGAATATCGTCCAAGTAAACTATAACAAACTTACCGTTAAATTCCTTCAGCACTTCATTCATCAAACGCATGAATGTGCTGGGAGCGTTGCTTAAACCAAACGGCATCACCAACCATTCGTATAAGCCTTCGTTTGTCTTGAAAGCGGTTTTCCATTCATCTCCCTCACGAATCTAGATCTGGTGATATCCACTTTTCAAATCAATCTTTGAAAAGTAAGTCGCTCCACTTAGACAATCCATCATATCGTCCATCCTTGGTAAGGGAAACCTGTACCTAACAGTAATCTTGTTAATAACCCTGGAATCTGTACACATTCTCCACTCTCCCCCTTTTTTTGGAGCCAAAACAGTAGGTACTGCACATGGGCTCATGCTCTCCCGAATCAAACCTTTGTCCAACAATTCTTGGACCTGCTTCCTAATCTCTTCATGGTCCTTGGGACTCATGCGGTAAGCTGCTTTATTAGGTAGGCTTGCTCCTGGTATAAAGTCAATGCAATGACTAATACCCCTCCTAGGTGGCAGCTCATTTGGAAGATCATCCACCACAATGTCTCCAAAATCCTGCAGCAACCTCTGAACTTCCTCTAGTAAATCTGAAACCTGTGTGTGGAGTACCACTGCTCTTGGTCTCCTTATGACAGCAAAATTGATCTCGCTGTCCTCAATCTGCTTTATGAATTCCTTCCCACCTAACAACAGTGCTTTCACTCCACTAGCCTCTGCTGTGTTTTCCTCTTTGATGGGTACAAGTGTATGCTTGATCCCATCTTTCATAAACTTGTAGCAGTTAGTTTTCCCATCATGAACTGCACTTCGGTCAAATTGCCAAGGTCGTCCTAACAACAAATGACGAGCATCCATTGGCATCACATCACAAAGGATCTTGTCCTTGTACTTACCAATCTGAAACTCCACCTCACACTGTTCATCAACCAACAGTTGATGTCCCTTCTGCAGCCACGATACTTTGTAGGGAGTGGGATGTTTCAGATTTTTCAATCCCAGCTTCTCCACCATCTCCACAGCTACCAAATTATCAGTACTCCCACTCTCAATGATTACCTTACAGCGCTTGCCTCGTGACTTGCAAACAGTGCGAAACAAAGCTTTTCGCTGATCTGGTTCTGCAACTTCCTCTTACTTCACCTTCGCCTTCTGCCTGTTCCATTAGTTCTAACTCAAAACCTGGCTTTGATACCGCTTATGACGGCTCCCGCTGATTCTCACACCTGTCCCTGATATGACCTGCGTCCGGAAACGAGTTTAATGTGGACTTTACTCCCCGGTACGTTGCCTCGAGGTTCGTTTTAGGGTTTGTCCTGGGATTTTCGGTTACAGCTCTACACCTGCCGGTTGCACTGCCTTTTGTCAACGATCCCCGCGCTCATTTCGTCATTCTCACTCTACCGCTGTTCTGAGCGACTCCGTCTGCAACTATGTGAAACCCTCGAGTTTCCTTACCTGGTTTTCAATGGTGGTTTACCTGAACCTTGCTGGTCTTTTGAGGTTATGAGTGTGTGCCTTCGAGGCCTGTAACGACACTCCTTCCTCTGCACAATGTTAGTGTTATTCTTCGGACACAGATTGTTTTATTTTGGTTTTGCGCTCACGCTGTCTGTAGTTGGATGATTGACTGGTTTTCTCTGATGACAGGTTACACTCCACGCTCCAACGCTTCACCCGGCTGCAAGGTAAGACTTCTCCTCCCTGATAAATGACCTTGTGTTTTTATCGTTCCACCTCTGACATCCTTCTGCTACTGTCAATAGGGTATGGTGGTCCTCTGGTTTTTCGAACCCAACTCTCGGCTTACAGGTAAACTTCTTCACAAACCCTTATTTGATTCTTGTTTTTGTCTCACTGTTTGTTGGTGCTCATTTGGGTTTAACACTGTTCTATTTCTGTGGCAGGTATCTACCTGTGACTGCTCCGTGGCTAGCTACACTCTGCAACCCCTATCGAATGCTCCGATGCTCCATGTCACGGGTAGCATTTCTCCGTTTATTAGACTGTATTTTGTTGTCGATTCTGTAGATTTCGTAGGCTCTGTAGGTAGTAAGTCTGGTTCTGTCGAGGGTATGACCCTCTTTGTTCTCGGTTCTTGTTCTTGGCAATGTGGCGGTCTGTTGGTGAAAACCCTTATTTGGCGTTAGTCATTTCGATTCTTGGTTCTGGTAGCTTCGCTACTCTGTTGTCATTTTAGGGAGGTGGACATACGATACTGGACTCTTTGTTCTTATTAATGAGAGGGTCATTCGATAAGTCGAGCCCTCCTACTGTAGGTTCGCGCTTAGGCGCTATAAACCCTCGGTCTCTTGTAACTGGTCTGTTATTATGTTAATGATTTGGAATTGTATATTATTCCTTGGTTTTTTTTTGTGGCGGCAAGACTCTGCCGGAACTGGTCTGTACCTCTGCTCTTTTTAATAAATGATTTGTTTTGACAGAAAAGGTATATCTTTTACTATGCGTGATAGGTTACATTAGATGCATGAAATGATTTAGATTATATGTTTATTTCATTATGTACTTGCTTAGCCGTGAAGTTTGCTATGAGGGTTTGGCGTTTTTCGAATTACCTGTATGGACTTCTATGTCGAATTTGTTCTCGGTCTGAGATGACACTTGTGGAACCCTTCTCTATACTCTTCACTTTGTTGCTCCACCTGAGACTCTTTCGGCTTTCACAACTTCCTTGCTCCCTGGTCTGTAACTTGAGTTCGATGCTTATGTCGTTCAACTGTATTTGTTGGCTTCCTGTCTGTTTACTTCTGCGCTATCCTGTTCTGTTAAAACTTATTATATGACATGGGCAATCTTTACAGTGATAAAAGATAACTTGACATTAGTCGTTACAGTGATAGAAAATAATTTGATATTGATCTTTACAGTGATGAAAGAAATAACTTGAAATTAATTACTGGCCAAATATGCAATCTTGCAATGACTGTATTTTCTCTTTTTTTTTGTCTTACGGAGGAATCCCCTCCAATCATTATCCCCCTGTTTTTATCTCTAGGAAAACACAACTGTTCTTTGAGGAACTACCCCAACAGAAAGTAACTGTTTACCAGTTTTCTTTAACTGTTCCTAACTAATTTAACTTCCTAACAGAAACTAATCAATTATTTTTTCTGCTACTAATTTCTATTAAACAGTAACAGTGCTCCAAAAGAGTTACCCTAATCCTATCAATTCTCAGACAGATAAAATAAAAATAAAATAAAACAAATAAAATAAGTCACCTAGCTGACAAGCCCAACACTTGTCCAATTAAAAATAACCAACTGTGTGTTCTAGTTTTTTCAAGAGATTGTCAACCACTTTACGTCTCCTCAGAGCTGGATGCTCCTGCATCAACAGATATGGGTCTCAGCTCATTGGAGGTTAACGTGTAATTTATATTTCATATTCTAACATCTTACAACTGTCACGAAGGGAAACCAGTTATTTTAATGGGAAATTTGGCATTACATAATTTTAATTGGATCATTGTATCACAAATATTAAATTTAAGTTATTTTAAAATTACAAATTTAACAAGTTTAAATTTAATGATTTTATAGATTATATTGATATGAAAATTGAAAAGTTTCTATATTAAATTTTCTATGTAGACTATTTGTTAATTTTTTTTAATATAATGTTATATATCTATCTATCCTATCTATCTATAATATAATTATATATTATATAATATAGTATAAATTCAGATTATTTATTTTTTAAATTAGGATGAATGAATAAATAAAATTCAAATTATATTAAAAGAAATATAAGATTATAATCTAATATATTTTAAGAGAAATATGTAATAATAATAGAATTTAGAAAATTTGAAAATAAAATTAGATTATTTTTATTTGGGATTTATCACATGCCTGGAAAGTGTAAACTTCTTTTCTTAGTGCAAAGTTTAAAAAAAGGTTTGCACTTCGAGAGATATTGATCTCACTTAATAGATCTAGATGGATCTAGATTTGTTCCAATTGTACGAAGTGACATTAAATTTGTTAAATATCTAAGTAATATGATAATTTTATTATATGATGGATCAATTACCTTAGTTTGTTAAGAACACAAAGAGTATTAATAAATACAATGCGAGATATTAATAAGCATTAATATGATAATTTTCTTCGTGAGAGATATACTTCTTTTTCTCATACAATTTTCTTTCTTTTAACTTCAAAATTTTGTTTTCCTTGTTCTTCATGTTCCTCCATTATCATATATTGTTCCTTTCTTTGTTGATATGCCCTTTGTGGTGCATAATTTTGATTTTCTTCTTCTTGATATTGCTCATTTGTGATCTGTTGTGTCTTTCTTTGTTGATGCACTCTTTGTCGTTCAACACTTTTTTTTCTTTGTATTTGTTATTGTTCAATTGTCATTCTTTCTCAATGTGCTCTTTGTCACTAAGCATATGTTTGTCCATATTCCTTTAATTGGTCAAATGACACTTGCACTAGTTGTATTTTTTATCATGCTCTTTGTTCTTTAATATTTTTTTTTTCTTTCCATATTCCGTTATAGCCTCATATAAAAGAAGTAAATGTAATCCATTAATATATACTAAAATCAATGCAATCTAATAATATTCACTGAAACCAATACAATCAATTAATTCAATGACGCTTAAAATAATGCAATCTAATATTATTCACTAAAATCAATGTAATAAATTAATTAATTACATTTAAATAATGCATCCAATAGTATTCACTAAAAACAATGCAACCAATAATTTATTTTATATTGTTTATAATATACCTATTAATAAATCTAGATAAGTTTTTATTAGATTATAAAGATAATGAAAATTAATTTCAAAATAAACATTATTCTTAAAAGTTTAAAAGAAAGAATGAAAAAATT
>APFE031255735.1:64031-81979 GCA_000404065.3 Pinus taeda | reverse complement strand
TTTATTAATATGATTATTATTTCAATTCATTAATTTACAAAAGTTAAACTTGCCCATTTTACACTCCAACAAATATAAAATTATATATAATTTTCATGCCATAACAGTTGTATCAGATTACGTTGTAGCTGATTACTAATCTGAATGTAATCTAAATTTAAGATTTACGAGTTCAATATATATTTAATCTAAATTTTAAATTTTCATCATTAAATTTGGATGATGTGGGACTATTAAAAGTTGAGACATGGACTTGTATTTAATGTAAGAATTTCGAGTGCTATTTTGAAGTGGTAGGGTTTTAATTACGTCGAGCAATTTTTTGGACCTTGAAAGACCTTAAACCTGACATCTTAATGAGCCTAATCAGATTAATTATTTAAATTATCATTGGACTATACTGAATGTAGGTCGAAACCTTTTGGTATAGATTTTTTTTGTAGAATTTTCTGCAAATTTTCTGCAAATCTACTTCTAAGATCATGTTGAAAATATGACTATAGATTAACCCGATAATGCAATATACCAAAGAAAAATACTATAATCTACTTCTACTATCAATTTGCTTTGCGGAAGCTTAAAGATCTAGTTGAATCAGAGCTGAACACATATAACCATAAGAAAAAGAATCAAAGCACATGAAACACAGAAAATACTCAGGGGAAAGCCTCAGCTAAAAACCCCACTATCTGTATTATCATACAAGGTGAAAATATCTCAGAATTACACAAAGCCTTAGCTCTCATAGCTAGCGAGCTCTCAGTACAATCCTCCTGGATGCTCATAGGCAAACAAGGCTTCTCACAAACCTTCTCCTTAGCCCTCCAAGCCTCCTATTTTCTTGCGCAGTTTCTTTGGGTGATCCAGTTGTTACCAAGTGTAACACTGATCACTCACACTGATCTCACACCCTGTAAAACTGCGCAATCCTCAAGGAACCTTACCTTGACTACATGCATGAGTTTCCTTTATAGGAAAAAATATGCAATTGATAGTACACTATCCTTGACATTTAGCTCAACTAGGACTTTCTTAGAATAGGCATGCATGAATTTCTGACGAGGGAATCTTTAGTTATCTGGAGTACACTTGAGTGCATGCATGCATCAACTGAGTGATAAATCACAATTAGTTCCTCAAATAGTTTGAAACTAATTTAACTGGACTTAACTCAATAAACTGCTAACTAATTACAACTCAAATATAACTCAACCTGATCTCCTTAATTAAGGGATAATCTCCCTAATTTAAGGGATAACTCTTGCATGACTTCAAAAAAACTTCTAACTTGAATTTCTTCAACTAATTAATCCATAATGAATTAATTAATTATTTCCAAGCTGCTGGTGAGACTAAATTCGATTTTAATTCACAATTTTAATTCAAGGACAAATTAAAATTGGAATATTCTGGATTTTATTTTTATAATTTCTTGTTGTTATTTTCAACACTCTTTCAACAAGAAATGAATTCAACTCGATCCTGATCGTGAAACTTTGGAATGTTATGCATGCAACACTACTCTCTAGTGTTGTTGCTCCAACAACTCCAGAAATTAAAAAAAAAAAAACATGCAACCTGAATCAATATGATGCATCTATCATCAAAGTCTTTGACTGCTATTGCCTCTATCAACTGAAAACTTTGCGCTTCTGCTGACTCTGCCTTTTTGCATTGTTGTCATTCCTTCTCTGCACTCTTCAGTATCTAACTGCTCTAGCCTCTATTACTTTGATCTCTGACTGCATCAATCCCATTGGTTCCTCCCACTACTATGTACTTTGGGCTCTCGTAGCAAGGTACGATCCATCAGATAAAAACTCTCAATGGACCCTACCCAATTTCATCCTTCTTGGGACTGTCACTTCACATCGCCCCACCTCACACCTGGAGGTATGGTTGCATGTGATTCCTCTGCTCAATCTCCTCTCTGCTTCTCCAATTGTGGCTCCTCCACAATTGTTTGAGACTTCTTCTGGGACTGCATGTTGAGAGGTAATTTACTCTCCCTCTCAACCACCAAGTCTCTAACATTTTCCTTGCTCCTCAAGGCTTTGCATGCATCTTGAACCTCAAGAGCATATGGGTTCTTAACTCGCGAATTAATCTGTTTCACCTGTCTCGTGGTGATGTGTCTAAGGAAAATACCTTTTCCTTACTAAAGACAACATTGTAGCCTTTGTCCTCCAACATCGAGACCAATACCAAGTTCTTCTTCAGTTCAGGCACATACTTCGCATCTGTCAAAATGACAGGAGCTCCATGCTCCCTCTCAAAAGCAACTGTGCCCACTCCTGAAACACTGTACCTTTCATCGGCACCCATCTCTATGCACATCTTGAGGTCTTTCTCCTCCAAGGTACTGAATAAAATTTTATCACCAGTCATGTGGAATGAGGCTCCACTGTCAAGATACCAAACACAACCCATCATCGATGACACCATGCATGCGATGAGGGTAAAGTCCATCTCAAACTGAGAGGCTAATGCCTCACCTTCAGATTCTTCTGAGGATCCCTTCTTGGATTTCTTTGATGGGAAATTAGTCGCATAATGTCCCATCTCATGACAATTAAAGCTTCTCACTTTAGATATGTCACCCTTCTTCCCTCCATGACAAGAATTCAATTTGGAACGGGAAACCTTCCCCTTTTCTTTCCTTGCCATTGACCAACCTTGAAGTATGATATGAATTCGATTTGCACCTGCAACCCCGAACTTCAAACTTTGAATTCTCTTCTCAGTATACTATTCACAGCTCTGATAAACTTTGCTCCGATACCATGTAGAATTTTCTGCAAATTCTCTACAAATCTACCTCTAAGATCATGTAGAAAATCTGACTGTAGATTAACCCGATAATGTAATATACCAAAGAAAAATACTATAATCTACTTCTACTATCAATTTGCTTTGTGGAAGCTTAAAGATCTAGCTAAATCAGAGCTGAACACATATAACCATAAGAAGAAGAATCAAAGCACATGAAACACATAAAATACTTAGGGGAAAGCTTCAACTAAAAACCCCACTATCTATATTATCATACAAGGTGGAAATATCTCAGAATTACACAAAGCCTTAGCCCTCACAGCTAGATAGCTCTCAGTACAATCCTCCTGGATGCTCACAGGCAAACAAGGCTTCTCACAAACTTTCTCCTCAGCCCTCCAAGCATCCTATTTCCTTGCGCAACTTCTCTAGGTGATCCAACTGTTACCAAGTGTAACACTGATCACTCACACTGATCTCACACCCTGTATAAATACACAATCCTCAAGGAATTTTACCTTGACTGCATGCATGAGTTTGCTTTATAGGAGAAAACATGCAACTGATAGTACACTATCCTTGACATTTAGCTCAACTAGGTCTTTCTCATAATAGACATGTACGAGTTCTGATGAGGGAATCTTCAGTTATCAGGAATACACTTGTTGAGTGCATACATGCATCAACTGACTGATAACTCACAATTAGTTCCTCAAACAGTTTAAAACTAATTTAACTGGACTTAACTCAGTAAACTAAGCTAACTAATTAAAACTCAAATATAACTCAATTTTATCTCCTTAATTAAGGAATAATCTCCTTAATTTAAGGTATAACTCTTGCATGACTTCAGAAAGAATTCTAACTTGAATTTTTTCTCCAACTAATTAATCCATAATGAATTAATTAATTATTTCCAAGCAGTTGGTAAGATTAAATTTGATTTTAATTCACAATTTTAATTCAAGGACAAATTAAAATTGGAATATTCTAGATTCTATTTTTATCATTACTTTTTGTTATTTTCAACACTCCTAAATTGTTGTTGGGAGATACATATCATTCTTTTGCAATTGACATTTGGTTTATTGGCAATTGTTTTAGTGTAATATATTTTTTGTGAAGTAAAATTTTTGAGTTTTCCGTTCATTATCCAATTACAAAAGCTTGTTGGGAATTGTTGTTATCCATGTTGGCATTATGATATAGATATTGTCCTTGATGGCAACTCACTCTGATGAAAGATCACAGTATAGCAGGTAAACATCAAAGAATTACAGATCAATCTTGACAGAATGAAGAAAGAGAGGTATACACAGGTTCACCATTGACCAAGCTGTGTATACATGCAGGTTCATTGTATACAAGTCGCGTATACATTCACACGCACTTTCACAAAAGGAAAAGGACATATACCTTGGAAAACTAAGTTTTTGGTCCGCAGTATTTGGTCCATGGTATTTTGATCCATGGTATTGGTCCAAGATATATGGTCTGAGGTATTGACCCTAGGTATTTGGTCCAAGGTATTGGTCCTAAGTGGTTTTGGTCCATGGTATTAAGAAAGGCCTAAAACTATAAAAGGAGGAGAAGATCATTAGACCAGAGGGTGCAAGTATCAAATATTTGATGAAGTGTGAGATCTAGTATGCAGGTTATTGAGTTATGGTGCATTGTTGGATCTGAACCAAGGATGAACCTTAGCAGATGATGAGGGATTAGATCTAATGATGGATTGGGATCTTAAGGCGTAAAATGAACTATCATTATGTGTTTTTGCTCATGTATATTCTAGATCTGAATATTGACGCATATATTATTCTGTAAATGATATGATCTGGGTATAATTGAAGTCTGGAATAGCTGTAGAATTCTGAATTAATATTTGCAGATGTATACGCTAGTTGGCTTTGAGAAATGCGCGTATACATGCAAGTTTGACACATGGAAGTAGCATATACCTTATAAAATATGTTTTAGTTGCTTTTGTTTGTTGTTGTAGAGTTCTGCGTTTTGGTTACTATATTCTGGTGACAATATTCTGAATGATCAGATTGATGGGTTGTCAAAGTGATTGATTGATTCGGCTGTGGTTGGTTCAAAAGGTGATTGGTTGATGCAGATGTATTTGATGATTGAATTATAGTTATGATGTTGTTGATGGATCCATTTTGAAAATTTATGAAAAGTAGTCCGTGGAGGAAGAGAGAAGGTTGTAGCCTTCTGTAGGTCAGCGCCTATGTACTAGCAAAGATATAGGCTAGTACAAGAGCTAGGGGGTTGTGGCTCCCTTCCAGTAGTAGCTAGAAAACGAGAGAAGGTTGCAGCCTTATGTAGGTAGAAGCCTGCGTACTGGTATAAGTCTGCACCAGTACAAAATTGTAAACATATATTTCTTATTATTAAAACAAGATAGAGACAACAATAGCGGGTGGTTTTTACCCACATTGGGTTTCCACCTTATATCTTGGTGTTCATGTGTGATGCTTATGTGTAATTCTTTATTATGCCTTTATTGCACTGTCTAATTAATATCTGACATACTGGTTAAAGTTCAATGCATGATAAATTGGGTAAATCAAAAGTTCTCTGCATATACATTGGTTGCTTTAATAACAGTCGCGTGTACACACTAGTTCACTTAGTTAAAGTAGCGTATACAAATCTGCCTATGGAAATGAAATCTTATTGAGTTACTAATACTATTTCACCCCCCCCTCTCAGTATTATTTCCAACAATCCATTATGTAACTAAATTGTGCATTTTGAAGCTTTTTCAATAGAGATTCAATTGTCTCAAATAATCTAGATTTAGATACAAATATATATTGAGTTCATTCTTAACTCAAGATATATACACTGAGCTCGTGGGCCGATTTAAAAGTAATTAGATTTTTAAAATTAAACAAAAAGACAAACCCCTGTAAATTCAACAACCACAATTCTTGACCTAAAAGCTAAATGTGGCTTACCTAGGTATTAATATAATCTTTGCACTTATCCACACCCTCCCTTTGATAACTACATTTATACTTAATATTTCATGTTTTCAGATAGATACTTATTATTAAACCAAATCGATGTATATATATGTTTTCCTTGTTATTAAAATTTTAATTGAATCGACATATTCAATATTAGTCGATGTATATGTTTTAATTTTTTTAATGTAATGTTACGTAGATCATCTCCTTCATATACATATTCATTAGCTGATATATATTTTTCAAATTCTTTTGAGGTAACATTATGCACAACCACGAGGGGCTCATTAGGGGAATTCTAAGGTCCAAAATGGGCCTCATAAAGAAATTATAAAATGATAGTGGAAATAATAAAATAAGATTAGATTACATCATCAAATTTTAGAGGGAAAAAAGAAAAAACTATTTTTTCAACTCGTATTTTCAACTTATCTCCCTATGGGCTTACTCAACTTTCGAGTAGCAACATTCGTTGGATGAAAAAATTGATTCCTCGTCCAAGGAGTACCCATGTTGCATACTTTTGATGGACCTTACTACAAGAAAAACATGATTGCAATCACATTTTTCATGTATTCTCACATTTCGTGTAGTAGGGTGCATCGAAAGTATGCAACATGGGTACTCGTTGGACGAGGAATTAAATTTTGCATCCAACGAGTATTCCCACTTGAAATTTGAGTAAAACCATAGGGGGATAAGTTGTGAGTAAGAGTGGAAAAAGTAGTTTTTATTATTTTATTACTTTTTAATCTTTTTACCTTTTTACTCCAAAAATGTTGAATCAGCCCCCATGGTTGACATTATCTTCTTGAATTCTATTGGTTTTTATAAAGTTTATTTTGGTTGTACATTTTTCTTAGGATGCCCATTTTAGACCTCAAAATTCCCCTAATGTCACTAAATGAACCTATGGCATATCATGTGTGTTTGTGGTATACTAAATAATACCCTTAATTTGACTACATATCAAAAAACGGCTCTAAAAATCACATTATTCAACCCCCTACCAATACAAACCCATTACACATTCCCAATTAAAAAACCCCTATTTTATAATCCTTTATAATTTTTCATTAACTTTGAGCTCTATTTTTTATACCTGTCAATATAAAAACCATTTACCTCCTATTATATTCTAAATATATTATGTCATTTTTTCCTCAACGTATATCCCCCAATACGAACACACGTTATATGGTATTTCTCCCCCATTGAAGCCCCCGTGTGCACAACATCTCCCTCATATACATATATTAGCCGACACATACACACACACACACAATTTTTATAATGTAACCTTGCATGACAAGTTTCCCCCTCATGTACTGTGTTGTAGAGTGCCTCTCAACACAATAAAGTTATATAAGTTTGAGATCTTTAAAAGAAATTACTATTTTTTTTTGTAAACTTGGTAGTACTTTATCTATTTATATCAACTTTCCAAAATCAAGCTTTTCCATTTGTGTTAGGTGGCCTCAACTTGCCCATAGGAAACCAAGTTGGCCACTTGTCAGCGTTAAAAGTTGTCCAAAATTTATATAAGTCTTTCTCTATCAACCTTACAACATTGTCTATTTGTCTATACTGAATATCAACTTTGGAAAATGAAAGCTAATCAACATAAAAACAAAAGAAAAATTTATCTGGCTTTCTGTTTTACTCCTCGTCCGAGGACTCCATGGCGGCTAGGGCTCTAGCACTGGATCCCAGTATCTCACTTCTCCTCATATCCTGCAGACTTTGTTCGATTCTTCCTAATGCCAAGTTGTTTCTATATGTTTGTATCTAAATCGCTGCTATCTCTTTGAGGAGATCTGCTCTGCTGGGTTCTTTCACTTTGGTATCCTTCTTTGCCTCCTGTCCTTTGTTTTCTGCATGTTCTTTGTTAAAAGTCATGGCCCAGGCCACAACATTCTTCATGACCCAATATTGCTGGATCATTTGTCTGAAGAGGGTGTGCCAGCCAGGGGTGTTTCCTGGGTCTTGAACCATGTCTTCCGATTCTTCCGTAGGAATATCTTGGTTGCTAATACTGTCATTTAATTCTTGCTCCCAACCCGCTATTTGGGCTCTGACCTCAGGTGGGTTTCCTACCATGTACACATCAATGAGGGCCTTCATATACTCTTGTCCTGTCTTTATCCCTCTCTTTGATTGTTCTCTGCTGGCTTCCCACCCCCCACCTGTGGTAGTCCTTTCCCCTACTTTACCTGTACCTCTATTGCTCTTCTTATGCACTTCTTTTCCATCTCTTCCCATTCTTACGTTGTCTCTGTTGCCGTTGTATTCTCCCAGTTCGCTTTCCTCTGTGTTCTTTCTTGCCTTCACACTGTACTAGACACAGATTATGACTAAACCTATAATAATACCATAATAAGTATCAATGTTTTGTTGGTATAACACCCTATCTATCTTATATTTAATTGTGTTGTGCTTGATATCTCGCTCAAGTCTTGGCGGCTTAAATTTTCTTTTCATTTCCTTCAACTTTCCCCCTGCTAACTCTTGGGTTAGCTCTTTTTTGCCCCTCGATTCTTCTTTTCACAGATTCTTCCCTCCCCGTCGGCCCTCACAGGGAAGGGTTGCCATAGAAAACCTATCGGGGAGACTACAAGGGGGAACCGAGTCCCTGTTCTGGACAATGCGAGGTATTCTTACCATAGAAAACATACTAGGAAAACTAGAGGGGAGGACCATGTCCCTGTTCTGGGCTGCACAAGGGAATTTGATTCTATTTGTGCTCCTCTCTATAGTATTCACTCTAATTGAACTTCTAGTTATTCTCTTGGTTTTTCTTAGGAAATTCTAGGTATGTTTCTTAGAGGCACAATTGTCCCTTGTCTTATCTCCTGAGGTCTCTAGAGTGGAATCCTACCTATACCAGCTACCTACGGAATCTCCTCCGAGCCTTAGGAGCCACCTGGTCGGAGTGGAATTCCTTGGATCTTCTCCCTTTCCAGGTCCTCTCTTCCCTCCCCAGCCTCCCTCCTTCCCTCTATATGCCTTATTCAGGGGCGAAGTTTTAACCATAGCTTCTCTCACCCTTTTGTCCACATTCTTAACCTAGGTGGTGTTCGAAGAGACCCTCGTTCTGACTCTTTTGGAGTCTAGACTTTCCCAAGTATCTTTCCCAACAACCATTGAATTAGACATAACTATAATTCTAGTATTAAGTAAATGGAGGAAAACATACCGTTAGCCTAAATTGGTGCAGCTACTTCCCCCGGTTTGTGTCACCGTCTTGCGTCCACCACCTTTCGATGCTCCTACTCTCGCTCTCACATTCTGCATGCAACTATCTTCTATCTCTCTGACCTTTATTTTTACCTCCCTGACCCTACTACCTTCCGTCGCACCTACCACCTGTCCTTTTGATTTGCTCACCGCCCTTTTCCTCATTCCTTCACCTTGGAATGATGACTCTCTATCCATTCCCACTCTAACTCTCATTAACTCCCTTGTGCCTCCAGATTCTCCCGTCGTGAGTCCTTCTCCATATTCGAGCCACTTGCTGGCATCACTCTGCCCACTCTCCCACTGGCTTCCATGCCTTCCTCTCTGCCTTCCCTTCTTGGCTCCACCTACCTTCTCTTGGGGCTTTCTCCCTCCTTGCCCAATCCTTCCACATTCCCTTCCTGTTGTCCTCTTCCTCTGCATCCCGAAGAAATCTCTGTCCTTGCGCTCGAGTGGATGATTTCTGACATCTCCACTTTTCATAGTCATTGGCCCACCTCCTCTTCCCTATCACACCCCGATTAGGGGTTCTCCTCTTGATCCTTGTCTTTTTCTAGTATTTCCACTAGTTTCTTCATTCCCTCCATTTGTAATAACTCTTTTGCTTTTATATCTAAGTTTCTACCTACTTGGCTGCATCCCCAGTTTTCCACATTGTCTGCTGCAACATTTCCCATCCTTTGGACATGTGTTGGGAAAATGTATCCTATCTATCGAATTAGCTTGTTGATCTCTTGGAAAAGCCATGCAGTCCTCCAACTTTGCTTGATTCTTTCCCACTGTGTTCCTTGTTGTAGCTTCTTCATCATCTCTATCACCATTTTTGAGTCTCCTTCTACCTGCAATCTTTGGAATTTCTCTCTTATCACAATTTATAGTCCCATCTTTAGAGCATGAATCTCTTCTTCATTGTTGCTCGCATTGTCGTAGTCCATAGCATAAACTCTAAGCATTTTCCCCTTATCGTCTCTGAATAATCCTTTTGTCCCTGCTGCCCTAGGGTTCCCTTTTGTAGCTCCATCGAAATCAAGTTTAACAAATTATTTCTGAGGCCATTTATAACAATTTGAAAACTCTCCATTGGGGGTATGAAGCTTCCACGAGGAGGCGTTTAGCATACTAGGTTTCAAGTTCATGCCTTTCATTATTCTTTTTTCCTGTGGATTGATTTTCCAATCCTCCTCATACCATTTCTCTGCCAGTATTGTCATCTTATGTTATGGATTATTTGATTCCATTTTTCAACTTCATTTCTTCTTTTTTCTTTGAAGATCTGATTATTTCTTTCCTTCCATATTTCCCACAGGACAAACCCTAACGATAATCTTCAAGCTCGGTTTAGGTTTGTGTTTTGGTATGGCTTCTTCCACCAATTATCTATTGTTGTCTTCATGTTGTTTAGATTCCTATCACTTACTCCGAAGATTTGATTACGTTTTTTCCATAGGTTATCATTGTATATGTAGGTATTGGTCATGTGCTCCATCACTTCTGCTTGTTCTTTACATAAGTTGCATATCAAGGGTCCTTGTAGCCCCTTTTTTTGCATTTGATCCCATGTAAGTGCATTCCCGTGGTGAAGGATCCACATGAAGAAGGTGACCTTCGGCCATGTCTTTTCTTGCCATATTCTTTCCCATATACTCGTGTCTTGTTGCCTGAGATTTTCTGCTTGTAGTTGATAACCCTTTTTAATTGTGAACATCCCTTTAATCCTGTAACCCCATCTTAGTATGTCTGGCCCTTTCGCTTTTGCGATTTTCCGGTTTGCCATTTCATTCTCATATAGCTTCCACTGGGGTGTTTCTAGAGCATCTGGTTAGTCCTGTTTTTGTTTCCACTTTCTCCGGTATTCAATAGGTTCTATGCTCCAGAAGTTTTTAACTATTTTTCCCCATGGATGTTGGTATAATGGTAGACTTCTTCTAGCTTACACTTACTGATTAGTTTTTCTCTCTGTTGCCATGCTTCTTCCCAGAAATTGGCTTTGTCACCTCCTCTGATTTCCCAGAAACTATGGTTGCTGATCAAATTTATGTTATTTGAGGCTAGGTTCCATATTGTTGATCATTTCTTGTTATCTTGGAGTCTCATATTTCCTTCTGTTGATCTTGGCATGTCATACTTCCTCTCCCATAATTGTTTCCATAGGTCTACCCCTCCATGGATCCCTCTACCATAATTTTTCTCCCATGACCTAATTGAGTATATAAGGATCTCAGAATCCTAGTCCTCCTTCTTTTAGGGGTTTGCTGAGCCAGTTCCATGATAGAAGAGCCCATTTTTTTCCGTTCTATGCCCTTGCCATATTTTTTTTTTTGAAGATGTCTATCATCTTTTGGCATAATTTTTTTGGCATCGTTTGATTGATTAATTGATAAATCATGATATATTGTAGTACTGATCGTAGTATTATTACACGACTTGGCATATTTAGTGCCCTGAATGTCCAGTTCTACATCTTTCCTTAGATTTTTCCCAACAAGGGTTTCCAATTTACCACTTTGTTTTGCTGATCATTTAGCTGAATTCCTAGGTTTTTTTAGGGGAAATTTCCTATTCTTACTCCCATTACTCTTGCTAAGAAAGATTGTGAGGGTGTTGTTGTGTTGAAGAAAAATATATCGAACTTCTATTTGTTTATCTCCGTCCCTGAAGCACTAGTGAAGTTTGTGAGAATTTCCATTATTCTTCTGGTTTCCTTGAGTGATGCCTATCCATATATCATTATGCCATCTACAAATTGCTGGTGAGTTAATGGTAGATCATTCCCCCATAGTCTGAGTCCAGTGTACTTTTCACTTCAAGATTTTTCCTTTATATACCTTCCGAGGCCTTCTGCTGCCAGGATGAGCAAAAATGGTGAAAGTGGATTGCCTTTCCTGAGCCCTCAAGTTGCGTTAAACACCTCTGTGGGTGATCCGTTGAGTAGAATTAACAGAAATAGAGTTGATACCATCGACGTTATCCATCTTATCCATCTTGCATCAAAGACGAATGCCTTCAATATTCCTTGTAGATAATCCCAATTTAGTCGATCATAGGCTTTTGACAAATCTAATTTCACCAGCGTTCCTTTGGTTTTTTTTGTCTTTAATGAATGAATTTCCTCTTGTGCCACCACTATGCCATCAATTATTTGTCTTCCTTTAACAAACCCTGTCTGTTCCTGAGATATCAACCCAGGGAGTATAGGTTTTAAATGATTAACCATATTTGCAGCCATAATTTTGTATATGACATTACAAAGTGCTATTGGTCTGAACCCTTGCAGTTCTTTCAAATGATCTATCTTCAGAATCAGGGCCAGAAATGTGGAGTTCAGGGCTGGGTGCATTCTTTTTGTGCGGCTAGACTCCTCCACTAATTTCATTATTTCTTCACCCATGAATGGCCATGTTGTCTGGAAGAATTTTGTTGTGTATCCATCTGGCCCTGGTGCTTTATTTCTCACCATATTCCTAATGACTTCTTCTACCTCTGTTTTAGATATTTCTCTTAGTAGGGCCATGTTCTGATCTCTACTCACCAGGTTGGGGATGTGCTGTATGATTTTGTTTATATTCTCCTCCCTTCTTATGTTAGGTTCCGTCAGCAGCCTTTTGAAGTGTTGCACTAATAGATTCTACATGTCTTCATTTTGAGTAAGATGGTTGCCTTGCTGATCTACTAAGGAGAATATCCTATTTTGCTGCCTATGATGGATCATTTCTTTGTGGAAAAACCTTGTATTTCGTTCTCCTTCCTTTAACCATTGAATTCTGGATTTTTTCTTCCATAGTATTTCTTCTTGTTGTCTCCTTTCCTCCATTTTATTAATCAGCTACCCTTCCTCCTCCGCTAACACTTCACTTCTTCCTTCATTGATAATTTGTTGTTGTAGTTCCTTCATCTTCGCTTGGATCAAATCTTGTTCCTTATGTATGTTGTTGAATTCATCCTTGTTCCATTTCTTTATTTTTCCTTTTAGTTCTTTTATTCTAAGTTGAAAGGTGTGCATCAGATTTCTCCCTACTATCTCACTCTCATTCCACCACTCCTTCATTTTTTCTATGAGGGTCAGTTCTCTTAGTCAAAATGCCTCAAACCTAAAAGGTCTGTTTCAATTTCCTTGTTTCATTTCTACTTCTAGTTTAATAGGCTAGTGGTCTGACCCTAGACACGGTAGAATTGTTGCCTCATAGTATACATCTTTGCTAATGAAGTGTTTTGTGGCCAAGGATCTGTCCAGTTGAGAGGCTATTTGTTTACTCCCTCCCCTTCTATTATTCCATGTATATTTTCCATTTATTGTTGGGATGTCCACCAATTGTAGTTCTTCTTGTAAATCTATGAATTTCTCCATTTCTGGCTCTTCTTTTCGCAATCCCCCTTTTTTATCCTCTATTGTTGTTATTAAGTTAAAGTCACCTACTAACAACCAATTTTTTTCTTTGTGTAGTTGGCTTAACCTCTTTACTTGTTGGAGGAAATTTTCCTTTTCCACTAGAATGTGAGGGCTATATACTACAGAGACTAGGAACCATTCTTTATTTCCTATTAGGTGCAACCGCCCTGTGAGGATTCTCTTCATACCTATCCAGTAGTCCATTGTGATCTCTGTTGGGTTCCATTGTATTTCTATTCTGCCTGCGCTGCCTCTCGCATATATGGTCATGCATTCATACCTTGTTTTTGTTTTACTTAATATATCTTCCATTTTCCCTCCTATAATCTTTGTTTCTTGTAGCAGCATGAGTTGAAGTTTTTCTTTTCTTAGTCTCTCACTTAAATGTCTTTGTTTGCCTTTGGTATTGAGGACACTTATGTTCCAGGATGTAATTATCATTGGGATACTTTGTTTATTTATTGGTATATCACTAATAGCGGTACCACCCTGCCTGTATTCACCAAAATTTATCCCATAATCTGTATGGATTCCTGTAGGTTCCTCCGGCCTCTTTTATATCCTCCTTTCATTTTATTTGAATATTCCTGGGGGTTTTCCTGATGAATCCCCAATTGTTCTTCCATCTCCACCTGTCCCTATCCCTACTTAGTTTGATACTGTTGGAATGTTTCTCTATATAGTATTTTTTGGTCTTCTGGTATAAATCTTTCATCTAGGTGTTGCCATTCATTCAACAATTTCTTTAGCACCTCTTATTCCATGCTTAGTTCCTCTCCCTTTCTTGGGTCTATTTCCATGTGGTGTTTTCCATCTTCTCCCTGTCCTTCTTATCCTCTTTATCGACCAGCTCTCTTTGAGATTTCCTCTTGGGGTTTGGTTTGCCTTGACTCGAACTTCTCTCCTTTCCTTTTTCCTGGTAGTCCATAGTTTGGACCTCATTTTCTTCTTCTTCTCCCTACAACACTTCAAAGTTGTTCATTTTGCTCAACTGAGCTTGATATTATTTTTCCTTGTGTTGGGGTTTTCTTTTTCTTGTCTCCTCTTGCTTTTCACTTCTTGAAACCCTTCCTTATCTTCTTGATGTTTCCTCTGTTGTTTGTGCATGTTCTCTCCCTCCTCTATGTTCATTAGACACTAATTAAATAGGTGACCATACTCATGACATCTATGGCATCTGAACGAGATATGTTCGTAATCTAGGGTTTGTTGCCATACCTCTTCATGGTATTTCAGTTCCACAGAGTCTGGTATAGGTTCATCTATGTTCATGTACACGCATATTCTCACATATGAAGTGTATCTTCATTTATTTGTCTTTTTGGGTCTCAGAAATCCATTGGGAGACGGAATAACCTGACCTAAACCGGGGCTTACAAAAATTTTTCCTTTTCTGGGAAATAGCATTCTTCCCAGTACCTCATAAACAAACTAGCATTATAATGAAAGTAAGGACCATTTTCAAATACTTTTTCTTTGTCTTGCAGGTTCGAGAATATTACCGTGAAGAAGCCTCTAGCTCCCAACTTGAGCTTGATATGACCTTTGGGTTGCCATTTAAGCTGTATCCATTTGGTGAGGTCCTTCTCTGTCGGCCAGACTCCGATGAAATTACATATTAGCGCGTGGTATCTCATGTAACTTCTTTATCGCTGCAGTTTGTTCATCGGAATGATGAATCTTGATTTCTTCGTCGCACATGGTAAACATTTTCCTCTGCTTCCTGCCTGCCATCACGCCCTGAGGATAGGTCCTAACATCTTGTTGGTATCTCCTGCTAGCTTCAGATTACTTGTGTTCTGGCAGGAATCCCCTGCTGCCACGTCTCGGTAGGAGGGATCTGCCCCCCCCCCGCCCCCCTTTCCTCCTCTGTCATTCCAACCCTTATTACCGGCCTCATGGTTTGCAGCTTTACAGATGTCATCAGATTTTTTGGGTCGCAATTCAGTTTATCTCATGACTGTCGCACCATTAGGGTTGCAGAGGAGAAAATTCTGATTCAAAAAAATATTGTCTTAGGCTATGATTACAAAAAAAAAATACTATTTTGAAATCAAATTAATTAATTAATTAAGAGAAACATCGCATAACAATCATCTAAGGCCTTTGGAAAATTTGGCATGGTATAAGAGCATATTTTTTATTTAGATCCTCAATAAGTTATAGTAGTAGATCAAATGTCAAAATGAAGGAATACCAATTAGAGGGTTTCATTATTTTTTCTCAAAGGATTAAGCACTCTTTCAAGACATTTTTTTGTTTTATTTAAAAATTTGGTAATCTTGTGCATTTGATCTTGAAGATGGAAATAACTAATCTTATATTTGAGAACATATTGGATGGTGCCTCCAATTTGTTTTCCCGACAAAGTTATGGTAACATTTCTACTTGAAGAAAATGATCTATAGGATATCACCAATAATGTTATTCCTACATATATTTACAAGAGTTGATAGCCAAAAAGAAAAATGAAGTGAATTCCAAGGGGATAATCTTGGATCTCATGGAGGACCACCTAATCCTCACATGTATGAGAAGAAAATGATGAGGGAGATGTTCAATGCATTGTTTAGCCTCTACTAGAGTGAGAATATTGATAAAAACATGATATTATGAAACAACCTATGATATTTAGAGATTATCATATCAAACACTATTCCCAGTAACATTCTCAAGATCATGCAGAGCCGTGATAAATGTGCAACAACTAGAGATAAGGTTGCATAGGTAGAGTTAGTGAATATTAGACTAAATGGATTCTCAACTTCACGGGAACCTTTTTTCAAAGGCATTTGTGCTTAGGGGAACCATCCTAATTTCAAGAGGCTTTGGGATGATTGTATCTAAGAGGAGACGAATGCAATCTAAGACCAACAAGAAGGGTGGCAATGACCTAGTTCTATTAAATTAGTCAAATCAAAAACAAAAAAGGTAAAGGGACCAACAAGGGTAAGGGAAATAGTGAGGAGTCATCCTCATATCCAAGGAAGATGGAATTGAGTAAAATCAAGTGCTTCATTTGTCATAAGCTTGGCCATTATGCATCACAATGTTTGGACAATAAGGGAAAGGGGAACTAGCAACATAAGCAAGTAGAAGAATGAGTTTGCTACCAAGTTTGAGAAATATTTCTCAATAGTATCTTTCCTCTCTATTAGATGGTTTTTAGGAACTTTTGTTATGTGGATAATGGATCATTTAGGCATGTGACATCAATTTGGGAGTTATTTTTAAGTCTAATAGAGCTCCAAGAAAAACTTAGTGATGATTACAAGTATCCAATAGCAGGAGGTACACTATTCCATTCTAAATCCGTTTAGGTAAATATTTAGAATTTTATGATGTTTGATTTGTTCTAGCTTTCGGGAAAACTTTTCATTCAATTTTTGTTATGGAGGATAAGGGTTATGTAGTAGAGTTCAAGAGTTTATAAGTTAATATTGTAATCTAGCCTGTAAACAACACATATGAGGGAGGTTAGGGAAGAAAAATTGTATAGGTTAGAAGGTGAACCTATTTGAGCCTTATTTATTCATATAAACAAATTGTATGAGTTATGGCATAAGAGGATGGGAAAACTACATTACATATCATTCCCCATTCTGAAGGAGGTAATCACATGTCTTCCGTTGTTCATCATTGAGAAACATGTAATACATAGAGGGTTTATGCTTAGAAAGCGTGGAAAGACTTATTTTCAAAGAAGTGAGCATAGGTCTAATGGGATTTTACACTTTGTATTTAGATATATGTCGATCGATGTTAATAAAATAAATCAAATGATGCACATACAATGTTTCCTTCATTTTTACTTCTCTCACATGACATGGATATAGTGATTAAAGACAAAGTTTGAACTCTTTATTAGGTTTTTAGAATATAATTCTCTTATCGAGAATTATACAGGGAAGAAGATCAAGATTTGGAGATAAGATAATTGTGGTTAGTATACCTCCAACAAGTTTAAGTATTTCTAAAAGGAGGGAAGAATCAAGGAGATAATTGTTTCATACAATTAATAGCAAAATGAGTTTGTAAAGTGAAAGAATCAATCCATCATAGGGGATGCGAAGGTCATGTTTCATGACCAATACTTGTCAATATTTCTTTGGGAATTGTTAGGATATTCCGACACATAGGAAATAGTTAAGTTCAACTTGGTCTAGTATAGAGTTAGGTAAAGTGTGTTTCTTTACCGTTGTACATTTTGTAACTTACAATCCGACGGTCACGATATGTAGTGATCCGACGGTTCATTCTCTCCTCGGTATTACCGACACTTGATCCGTGGCTTGACACCCGATTGGTCCATGAATTCTATTTAAAGCGCATGGAGGGTCATTTGTAGGTTAACCGTGCATGAGAGAAGCTTATGTAAATTTTCATTCTTTTATTAATAAATTGCCTGTAGTAGCCACGTTGGCGCAGGCCGTGGACTGTTTCCCTCTCTGAGGGTTTTAACCACGTCAAAATACTGGTGTATTGATCTGTGATCTGTTTGTGAGCGGTGTCCTTCTGGTGTTCTGTCTGAGGAATTTACCCTGTAAATTCCTACATGGTATCAGAGC
>APFE031255735.1:33628-62846 GCA_000404065.3 Pinus taeda | reverse complement strand
AAGGAGCCTCTTCTTTACTGGCTCAAGCTCCAGTAAATCATGATCCTGACACTTTTGCAGAAGCTTCAGGCCATCCACATTGGGAAGCAGCTATGAATGAAGAATATCATTCATTGTTGGCAAATGATACATGGGATCTTGTTCCTCTACCAAAGGGACACAAACTTGTTAGATGTAAATGAGTTTACAGAACCAAGTATGGACCAGATGGGAAAGTTGATAAACATAAAGCTCGTCTTGTTGCTAAGGGCTTTTCACAGGTTGAAGGCATTGACTACACTGAAACCTTCTCCCCTGTTGCCAAAATGAACTCTATCTGCCTTGTTCTTTCCCTTGTTGCCTCCTTAAAATGGGAAGTCCATCAGATGGATGTTAAATCTGCCTTCTTGCATGGGGACTTGTATGAAGAAATCTATATGGAACAACCCATTGGCTTCATCCAAATAGACTCCAGCCTTGTATGTCAACTTAAGAAATCTCTTTATGGTCTCAAGCAAGCTCCTCAGGCTTGGTATGCCAAAATGGATAGCTTTCTTTTAGAATCTGGCTTTTCTAGGTGTTATCCTGACAATACTGTCTACACCAAGAAAGTGGGAAACTCTCTTATCATCCTTGTTCTTTATGTTGATGATCTTATTCTTACTGGTAGTGATCCCAACCTTATAAACCATGTGAAGTCCAGCCTTAAAAAGAAAATTGAAATGACAGACTTAGGACACTTACACTATTTTCTCGGTCTTCAAGTCTTGCAATCCAAGGAGGGTATTTCCCTTTCCCAGTCCAAGTATGCTTGTGATATTCTTCGTCATTTTCACATGGAATATTGTAAGCCAGCTCCTTCTCCCTTTCAGTCTGGAGTCAAACTTTCAGTCTCTTGTACTTCTCCTAAGTTGATGCTACCTTATACCGTTAACTTGTAGGAAAACTCTTGTATTTAACCCATACTCGTCCTGACCTTTCCTTTGTTGTTGGCCTTGTTGCTCGTTTTATGCAAAACCCCCGTGAAAGTCATTGGAAAGCAGCTAAAAGAATACTTCGTTATGTTCAACATACAGTACAGTTTGGGATTCATTACAGTGCCAAAGCAGCTCCTCTATTAGTTGGTTTCACTGATTCTGATTGGGCTGGTGACCCTGATGATCGGAAGTCTACTGTCGTTATGTCTTCACTCTTGGTTCAGGACCTATTACATGGGCTTGTAAGAAACAGGCTGCCATTTCTCTTTCGTCAGCAGAAGCAGAGTATCGTGGAAGCTAGTAAGGAAGCCTTGTGGCTTCGTCAGATCCTATCAGAATTTGGCTTTGAGCAGCAGCATCCAACCACACTTTGGTGTGATAATCAAAGTGCCATTCAGCTATGCAAAGATCCAGTCCAGCATCAGCGCAGCAAACACATTGAACTACACATGCACTTCATCAGAAAACTCATTCATGACCATGTTCTTGAAGTGCAATATTGTTCAACAGATGATCAGGTTGCAGACATCTTCACAAAGGCTCTCACAAAGGCGAAGTTTACTAAACTTCGATTTATGGTTGGAGTTCAGGAAGTTGTCACTAAGGGGGGATAGGCTCTAGTGCCTCCTTCCTTCTCCTATTGTGTCATATTTGTAAATCCTTCAATCCTATCCCAAGTTGTTCTTAAGGGGGGATGTTAGGATATTCCGACACATAGGAATAGTTAAGTTCAACTTGGTCTAGTATAGAGTTAGGTATAGAGTTAGGTAAAGTGTGTTTCTTTACCGTTGTACATTTTGTAACTTACAATCCGACGGTCACGATATGTAGTGATCCGACGGTTCATTCTCTCCTCGGTATTACCGACACTTGATCCGTGGCTTGACACCCGATTGGTCCATGAATTCTATTTAAAGCGCATGGAGGGTCATTTGTAGGTTAACCATGCATGAGAGAAGCTTAAGTAAATTTTCATTCTTTTATTAATAAATTGCCTGTGTAGCCACGTTGGCACAGGCCGTGGACTATTTCCCTCTCTGAGGGTTTTAACCACGTCAAAATACTAGTGTATTGATCTGTGATCTGTTTGTGAGCAGTGTCCTTTTGGTGTTCTGTCTGAGGAACTTACCCTGTAAATTCCTACAGGAATAAGTATGCAACAAAACATTCTACATCCAAAATAGGTGTCCTCACAAGATATTGGAGAAAAAGACACCAAAGGAAGCATTCATTGATGTGATATAGAGATGAATTATTTTCACATCTTTGGTTGTTTATTCTGGAACCATGTATCTATAGAAAATAGGACCAAGTTGGATCCCTCTAGGAAGAAGGGTTTATTTATGGGTTATAGTGAGAATTCGAAGACCTATAGGGTCTATATTCTATTGTATATGAAGGTAGTAGTAACCATGGATGTAAAGTTGAAGGAAGACTTTGCTTCTAGGAAGTCACATAAACCCATTCTAGTGATAGATGATGAGGAACAAGGAGCTTCAAAGGTTGAGTTAGAGTCACCAAAGACACTAATAGTTTCCAATTCAGATGACCACCTTTAGGTGAGGAAAAGAAAAAATTAGCCCTTTTTAGTTTTATTAGGAGATCTAGATAGTTCAAATATATGTTGACGGGTGCTTAGGAGTATGTTGGGGCTACTAAGATCACATTTAGGGAATCATTAAGGGAATTTTGAAGTAAAAAATGGGACTCAAAACAAAAAATTTACTAACAAATTTAACTTTAAAAGAACCAGTAGGATTCGAGATGATGATGTCATCTCTAGGGGACAATATTTTTGGATGGAAAAGAAAGAAACTACTTTTTTTAATTATATTCTTGTCTTATCACCTTATAGGTTTACTCAAACGTAAAATGTAGACACCCATTGGATTCATAATTAAATTCCACATCCAACGAGTACCCACTATGCATACTTTTGAGTAGACCCACACCAAAAAACATTTAGAATGCATGAAGAAAACATGTTCAATACACCTTTTTTATGCACTTTTCAATTTTTTAAAGCCTACTAATAAATATGTAAAGTGGGTGCTCATTGGTTGTGGAATTTAATTTTGCATCCAATGAGTATCTACAATTAACGTTTGAGTAAACCTATAAGGAGATAAGCTAAAAATACAACAAAAAAGTAGTTTCCTTTTTTTTTCTTTAAAAATTTCTAACTCTTATTTTATTATTTTAACTATTATTTTATTATTTTCCTTAGGAGACCCATTTGAGACCTCAAAATTAACCTAATGGTTGGCCTTCAAAGAAATTTATTACTTAAATGGCATTGATGATTAGCATCATTGGTTCTAAGCCTTCCAGTTTTCATGCCAGCAACACACTAGCAAGTATGGAAGGATGCTACGGTGGAGAAGTACACCTCCATCATAAATAATGATGTTTTGGATATAATTATAATAATGGAGGGAAATAAAATAGTAACTTCCAAATGGATCTACAAAATCAAGCATGTTATAGATGGCAGCATTAAGAAGTTTAAAGCAAGGTTTGTGGCGAGAGGGTTGTCCTAGGTATGAGAAGTCAAATATGAGGATACATTTTCTCTACCTATAAGGTACACTTCCATTAAGAAAAATATACATTTGGCTTCATTATCTTACAACCCTCTTTTCAACCTTATGTTAGGTAGAGTAACCCTAACCCAACCTCCTAAGTTGTTGGCATGAATGCATCCTTCCCCCTCCTTGACTGTGCTCCTTTACTAGCCCATTGCTCCCACAAGCCTATCATCCTGACATCCATCTCTTCGTTGCAGTGGGACAACCAGAGACTTGAGTACCTACATGTCTTTGGCATGGGAGCAATGTAGGTCAAATTTCTAGAATAGGTGAATGTTGAGTAGATCAACTCAACCCACTTGTTCGTAATTTTGTTAGAGGTTAATTGTTGGAGAAGTTTCCTAACTTATCATGGCCTTAAGTGTCTAGAAACATCCTCATAAGTTTGGAAACAACTTATATATAGAGACACTTTCAAAAGGGGAGGAGAGTGATATAAAGAATATAGCTCAGTGATGCTAGTGGACTTTTGCAAGAATTTGTTTTGCATGAGAGATGAGCCCAATCTTCTTGTAACTCCAGGGAATTCTAGTGTCAAGTATTACAGAAGAGCCTAATGGTATACCAAGGTATAATGTCCTTTTATCATTTTGATTAATGAAATAAATTATGAATTCTCTTCTACATATCTCATTTTCTTTTATTTATGAATGTGGTCTAGTTATTTGTAATGCATGCTAACATGTCTTATACAAAATAAAACATTGTCTTATTTGATAGTGCATGTGTGTAGAGGGTTGGATTAGAAAACTTGGAGTGAGATATTTGGATTGAAACAAGGTGTCTAGTGATTTTACAAGGTTTGTAAAATTCACCAACCTGTGAGGGATATAGGTATGCTCCTATTTAGTTTTTGATGAGGTGAATGGCATATGGTTGCATTACATTTTGAGAGCTCATTTGCATTTTGTCACACATTGTTTGACCAATATGGAGGTGAGGTCGATGGATAAATAACTTCTTAGCCTGTGCTTAGCCTCTGAGTGAATTTTTCACTAAAAACAATGGAGAATCCACTAGGGTACTTTCCCTAGTGTTTTGATTTCTCTTTCCCTGGTATTGATTTTCAATTGATACCCATTGCTAAGTTTTTTGTTGTTGTTGTTATTTTGACCTTATATGGATCTATTATAGGGTTAATTTTCTTGAGTTTGGTTAGATATGAGAAAATTATCTTTTTGAATCTCAACCCTGGGGGTAATTCACTCCTAGTAAGTGGTTTCTAGAGTAACTTCTATAGTTGGCCACTCCTTATGAATAGTTCTTGAAGCGACTGGGTACCCTACCTCAACATTGTTTGGGAGCATTGGCTTCTTTTTTATTGTATTTTTAGTGGGGTTTGCTACAAGTTGTACTAAAAAGGACTTGGATCTACCATCCTCTTTCTATACTTAATCATATTTGTTGCATATTTGGTTGATTTGGTGTTCTATTCATGAGATATGTTAGTTTATTTGAAATTTTGGTTGATTGTGTCAAGGTTACATGTTTGTCTCAATTGCTTCTAATACCAATTGACACTTTTTTTTTGTGATATTATAAACCCGATTTAGGTGGTCGAGTGATTATTTATGATTTGTTTACTTGTTTGGTTCATAAATAAATTTAAGTTTTGTGGCCTCTCAAGTCTTATTTCCGTTGTCTAGGATTTGGGTTGTTTTATCATGTAGGTCCTTATAGGTTTGTGCTTGCTGGTTGTCTACATTGTGTAGAAAATTTAAACTTTCTTTGAGTGTGATATTGCTATTTTCTTGAGTGTGAAAATCCATAGTTCATGCTTTTCATTTGCAAAGCCTTGGTTTAGAGATTTTGAGTGCTTATTGGTACTCTTGCGTTGGCATTATTTTAAAGTGTTTATTTTTTCATTATAAGTTTTTTAGTGGATCAATTAGTTTTCCAAATTTGGAAAGTATCAAAAACATTATTGAGAGTGAATTTGTTTTTCCTATTTGTCGCTTGGAAAAAAGAAAATAATTATTTACCCTTAGCTAGTTTTCATCGAATTGGAAACAAAATTGCATTTGTCATATAGTTACATTTTGGATTGGTATTGAGTCTCCTTTCATTTCATATTAGTTTCATTTTGTACCTTGAGTAATCAACAACCTAAAATAAAACGCTAATATAATTAATTAGACATTTTATCTTATAGAAAACCAACATTATCCTAGGGTTCTAGAGCCTTGGAGTAGGATTTGTAGGGGACACTAATTAAGGCTATAAAACTGAAAATAACTCTACTTGTGGGTGTATATCCATTTTCACGTCATATGCTTTCCAAAATAACCTCTCACACATTAGTTAAGCACGTGGTTGCACTGAAAACTTGTGGAGTTTCATCCCTGCTCTCTGACTACTGATGTTCACTAAATGTTGCTCGTTACATGAAGATCTCTTTGAGAGGCATATGTCTCACTTTGAGAAATCACCTGAGAGGTTTTGGCTTTGGCTTCCCTACCTATGCACATGGTTTTTATCACACATTTTTTTCATCATTTGGTTGTAAGGTGGTGACCATAGTGGTTTGAGTTTTAAACCCCTTACATAGGTGACTATGGGTAGGAAGTCCCCACGATACTTGAGGTAGACATAAATCACCATATTAGCGCTCTTGGAGGGTGACACTTAGAACTATCAAGGTCACTTTCACCAGTCAAGGCTAATAGAGGGAGCTTGGAATAATTGCTTCTCTAGTCCTTCGTCAATCCAAGGTACATGGGGGATTGTTCACTTCAAGTGTCTTAGATTTCAAGAGGTACCTCTTTAGTTAGTTTTCTTCTTGGATCTCTTAGGGAATTTAGGGTGCATGTTGTTTGGTCCAATTCTATTTGGCCGCAGGAGTGTCTAAAATAAATTAATTAAATAACTATATATTCACTATGGTTGACCAAACTATTTATCGTTCTTAAATATTAATAAACGTTTTTCCTAAAAATGAAGGTCCACAACCATGAAGACTTAAGATAGCTCCTTTGACAAACGACTTATATCAAACCCAACCTGGGGAGGATAACCTTAGTTCTAGGAGGGGAAGACCCAATCATTGTTGAAGTTATAGATGAAATTATTCTACCACACATCGACCCACATTTAACCAACCCTCTTGATCCAGTACTTGTACAACTAAGTGCATGTTTAATGCAACATCTTTCCTTGTTCTCCCATCAAATTTCTAGTGATAATGGTGTTTCTACCATGGAAAAAATGGATCCATCGTCACCATTATTTGCTATCACCACTTAGTATGATAGAGACCACTCCAATAATTTTCATTACACCTTTGTCCTCATAATGGGGCATCCCACCAATTACTACTGCAACCTCAACAAGTTTTCCAAGTCTTTTTGTGACCCTACCTCCATCAAGATTTCTATTTGGAAAGGAGTAAGCCCAAGTCAACCAATGGGAGCTAGGAATTTTTTGTCAAGTTGATCAATTCCTATAGTCAAAATCTCTAGCATGGTTTAGTCATCTTCAAGGAAATTTCCAGGGGGGTCAACATTTGTTCCTATTCAGTATGAGGGAAACACTATTTTCAAAAGAACCTTTAATCCTTGGGGTACTTATATGTTCATAGGCATTCTATTCTTTGGGTTTTTTCAATCCTTTAGAGGGGCCAATTTACCTGGGGGAAATGCCCCTACTAGTGCTACTATGTCCACTAGTTTTCACGCTTATGGTGGTGCTTTTACCCCAGTGTACATTCCTTCTAGTGCTAGACATAATCCCATTAGTAATCATGATTTTGGGATTTTTTTTTCTTCTGGGGGAAATCCCCCTATGGGAAATAATCCTTTCATCGTGATGGTTTCTTTAGGGCCTTAGTAATTTGGATATAGTCAACCATTTAGTCAAACTTATTCTACTTGAAACTTTTCTATCAAGGAATCACATGGTTTGTTTAAGGATCCTTCTTTATGTCCTTCAGATCCATTTAATCAACACCAATTTCCACTTCTCACATATATTAACTTGACATTTATAGACAAGTTAACAAAAATACCTATATGCCATGATCCTAGCTAGCCTCCAATTCCCACAAAATTACCTTTTGATATTCCCAAGTTCAAAGGAAAGACTAGAGAGAAATAAACCATGCATATCACCACCTATCATTTATCACATTCTTCTAATTCTTTGGTGGATGATTCTGTGTGATTGCACCTCTTCTAAAGAACCCTAACTAGAGATGTTGTCAAATGGTATATCAAGTTGGATTAGGAATCCTATAGTGACTATGATTCCTTGGTGTGAACATTCTAGAATCACTTTTAGTTACCTTCACAGAAACAAGTTGAAACTAATCTTCTATCTACCTTTAAGCATGACATCTCTACACATATTGTTGGTCACCTTCATGAGTGGAGGTATAGAAAGTGATTGATTAGGACTAAGATTCCTAACTAGTTGCACAAATATTGGTTTACTCAATCCTTGCTACCACTTATTACCAAGGATTTCGTTATTGTCAGGAAAGCTACTAAGGAGTGGGCTATTTTAAGTGCTCGACATCTTGACTTGATTCATTCTCATTCAGACACTTTATCTGACTGTATCCCTATTTCTTTTCGTCCTTCGAATAATATGTAATGACCTAAACTAGGACCAATTTGTTATGGTGTAATTGAATCTATCTCTTCTAATTTTATGAGCTAGTTAGATACTCAACTGGGAAACTGACCATTATCTCACAAGTCCCCACAACAACACGCAACTCTCAACAAGCCACGTTTCCTGAGAAAACCACTGAGATTCACATGGTGCAATCCATGCAACTAAAGAATCATCAGCAATATAGTGGGAAAAAGAATAAAAAAGGAAGAAAAACACTTATAAACCTTCTTAAGAGACCTAACAACCCCAACCCAATTAGGATGGAGGCACAAATGAGCATCTTCGAATGTTCAAATTCCTTTGCAATATTTATCACGGGGGATCACTTAATTCATGATTTCTTAAGAATGGATGACATTAATCACCTTCTTGTGCAACCAACTTCCACTTACTATTTGACTATTTTGACACAATTGTTCTCCTCCCAACCTCAAAAAATGGTTGTAAAATGTCATCCACCTATGCCTAGAGGCGTGTGAGTACAACATTTTCCCAATGGCTCTGCACTACTCCAATTGTGTAATGAGAAAGTGAACTTCTCTATGAGGGCTAAAACATATTAGACTCCATATTTGAGTTCTACTTCTAAGGACCTTGTCATCCCCACTACACCCAATGGGCCTCTCACACTAGATAATAATATAGAGCTAGTATTCCTCCACCTAAGGGTTTTCTCCAAAAGTTGACACAAAATCCAAATGTGAGAGCTTCCTAACACTATAGTATTGTTGAGGATCTAGCCCAAGAGCCTCGTGACATGTTTTCCTTAGAGGTTTTGCAAAGCTATCCTATGTAATGAAAATCCCCATTAACCACTATCAGAGTGGTTTTTTCCTTAGAGTCGTGCTTGATCATATTTTATGTTGATGTAGATGATCCCATTAGGTCACTTTATAGATCTTAGTGTGCATCTTTAGTCGAGATGTGTGTTGCACACTTATAGATGAAGGATCTTGCACCTATATCATGGCCTCATCATGATAGAAATATCTTTGATGTATATTTAGTCTTTCCAATGCCCTTTCTAAACTATTTGCCTCCAAATCACAATTATATGAAAATTCACTTTTTAGAATAAAATTAAAGAAAATCCTTTGAAAAACCACTTTTATTAAGTATTATATAGAATGGCCGACCTATTCTACAATTTCATGAGGTTGGGTTAGGATCATTCCTTATTTTCTTGTTTAGACCCTTATGACTAGGTTAAGGCTGATTCGATTATAGATGAGTCAGGAATCAACCGATTACAAAAATCTTTCCACAGTGCTCAATTCTTGTTGTGGTCCCAAATGAATCATGTATGAATACCAACTAAATATCAATTTGCATGTTGTGAATACAATTTCAAGTATTTCCTTTGGTCACCTTATTTCACCTCTCATGAAGATTATTCATCCAACCATCTGCCAAATAAATCTCTATGTTGTGGTTGGTTGCAGAACAAACCAATGCCAAACAAATTTTACTACAGAAAATCAATTTGTGGTGATTTTCAATACGAGATAATTCGATTACAGAGGAATTGGAATATTAACTTTGCACTTAATTATACAGTACATACGTTGAACTTGTAACAAAACTTAACATAGATTTTTACAACAATTCGATAACACATAAATTGGAATCAATTTCAAATCAAGTAGAGAATCAATAATACAACAACAAAGTGGAATAAAATTCTTCCATTTATTTAGTCCCTTTCTTTCGAAAACACACTGATCCACACTCACACACTCACACTATCAAAACAATTTACTTGAGCTATAGGTTATGTTTAAGTACAAAAGAAACAATTCTAACTAAATACTAATCTTCTAAAGCATTTCAAATACTTAAATAATTTAGAAAACCCACTTCCTACGTTAAATGAACCTTTTACTATCATGTTAAAAATGAATTTATTGATGGTGATGCTCCTACATCAGACTCTTGGGGAAAGAACGCCTTCATAAGAGTTTTCACAATGGTACCATACTTTGAAAGCTTTGCCTCTATCATCCAAGTAGAATCTTCAACTAGTTGATTCTTCCACTTGATTAAATACTGGCAATATTCCTTTCCTGTAGTTCCTTTCATCAATTTATGATCCAACACTACTTAAATCTCCTTTGGGATTACCCTTGGCAGCTAGTTCTCCCATCCACCAATCCAATTTTCATCACTAAAAGTTGCATCATTTGAAGTGATGTTTGCTTCTTTGAAATGATATAAATCAGCTACATTGAAAATAGGTGAAATGCCAATATCCTTAGGGAGTTATATTTCATATGCATTAGAAGAAAATTTCCTCAAGATTTTACAAGGACCAATCTTTTTCATTTTTAGCTTATTATATGTTTTGTTGGAAATCCATCCCTTATTAAATGTACCATAACTAAGTCACCAATATCAAATTCCTGTCTTCTCTTCTTCATGTCCACACACTATTTATATTTGTTGCTACTTTCATGCAATTCTTGCTTCACCCTTTCCTGCAACGTCTCCATACTATTTGTAAAATCGTCTTTGGTTGCACTTCTAAATTCTTAATTACCAAATTTTTTTAATTCATATACACCTCTAGGATGCTTTCCATATAAAATTTTAAATGTGGTCATACATGTACTCCTATTGGGTGAATCATTATAAGAAATACGGCTTGGGAGAGAATTTTATCCCATTGTTTGGGATGATCACTTACAAAGCTCCTTAGAATATTTCCCATACTTCAATTTACCACCTGGATTGAACCTGAGGTTGAAGGAAAGAAATACCAGGCTAACCACAAACCATGCTTAGCCAAGTAGCTAGCCCTACTAGGCCAGGAGAGGGCTCTCTCCATAAGGATCTCAGCCAAATTGACTGGATCTAGAAACTGATATTAGGCTAGGTCTAGTAGCATAAGGTTTGATTTGATTTTGAAGGGTTTTGCTGGATCAAGAGGAACCAAACAGTTAGGGCAAGGAAATTAGGTCAAAACTGTAGGGTGTTCGATGGGGAAAGGTAGGCACAACAATCAGAGCCTTAGGGTTTGATGGATGAGGTGAAAAGACAAGTGAGGAGCTAGGAAGAGCATGTAAACCTCATGGATTCTTCCTAGATTGAAGAAAACATAGACTGTGAAATGTCTACCCAAAACATAGCATAAACGTTATGGATTCTACCTTTCAGACTTGTATACATTCATATAAAGAGTATGAAAGGATGAAATGGAGTCAACAATACATTTTAACACATGAAAACATAAGGAAAACTGTACTAAGCATCATATCACATGGATCCCAAAGAAATAGTTGCAATTTTTCATTAATCTCCTGTTGTAACTGGTACAAAATGATATTTTATCAAAGCATAAGCATCCCACTGAGTCCAACCAACACAATGACTGAGGAAAAACATCATATAGACCCCCAAAAACTCATCTTAATCTCAGGGGGTCGAATCCATGAGAGGAGGAGCTATTTCCAACAAAATCTGAACCGCTAACAAGAAAATAGGGTGGTCAAAGTGACTCATCCCTAATTCAAACAAACCAATACATTACACTTCATAAATTTGTTTTACCTAATGAATATACCCTAGTAACCTCTAGAAGCATCATAATTACACTCAACTAATCAATTACAAGGATAAAATCATGATTTTCCAAAGTGAAAGTGAAAACTGGGACGAAATAGTGAAAATCTGGACAAACTGTCAAACGTACAATGCCAGTGCTAGGCGTGTAGCGCTAAGTGCAAGCATGCCCTTCAACTTCAGCTGCCATTTTGGAGGCCTTCCCGATGTCCAAATATGGCCCAAAATAGCTTGTTGGAAAGCTCTGCCTATATAATTTGTAGAACATCTTAAATTTTTGCATTTTCATTTCATTTTCCCTATCAAAAGTCAATTCTCCCAACACTGCTCATAGCGCAGCGCTAGTGCTAGGTGGACAGCACCAATGCTAGGCGTGACCTTCATTTTCAGGTGAAATTCTGGGCGCCTTCCCAGTTTCAAAATTATGCCCATGATAGCTCGTTAGAAATTTCTCTCTCTTGGCTACACAATGGACCTATCAAGCACTGATAACAATCAATTATAGCCCCTGCAATGTCGATTCTCCCAAGACTGGTCAAAGAGTGCAGAATGAGGGTGCAAAAATGAGGTGTTCTCTTGTAGGAAAATTTTGGAGGTCATCCTCAACTCCAAAATGAGATCATGATAGCTCATTGGAAATGTATTTCTCTCTAGTTATCATTTGACTCATCAAGAAAGTCATTTGGACAATCCAACTAGAAGAAAAATTGATTTTCCCAAAGTCACTATAGAAGTGCAACAACTCTCTTGTAGTAATTGTATTTTTGAAATTTCTCTAAAACCATGACACCTGTGTAACAATTGAATGAGGTTTTTCATCCTTGGCCTATTATGGACAAAACCCTCTCTCACATTTGTAAAATTCATCTCTGTTTGGTCTGAAACATAGTCTAAAGAAAAATCAACCCTTATGTGTGGTGAATGACTTGTCCCTTGAAATGACTTCTTGACAAATGATGGAGACTTGATGTTGATGATATGAAATGGCCTAATAACTTCTAATATCCCTTATTCCTCCTCTACTCAGATATCTCTGATTCCATAGAAAACCCTAGCTCAGTGGGAGAGGAAATTAGGGTTTAGTGAAGGGAAAATAGGGGATTTGTAGAAATGAAGGGAAATGAAGGGGATGGGGGATTCTAAATTCTTAGAAAACTTTTGGGAGGTAGGTAGGGATGTTAGGAAGTAAGGGAAAGTGGAATTTCAAATGTTGAGTGAGGGTAAGGGGTCCAAAATGGAAAAACACAGGCCTAGCCTAAAAAAGGTGTCAAATTATAACAATAGGCTAGGGTTTGTAGGAAAATGAAGAATTTGAGGGATATAAGTGATGGGAAGTGTTTAAGAAGGCCTATGAAGGGTAGGGGAAGGTATATTAGCATTATTATATAGATTTTGTTGATTTTGTTTATCATGGGATTCATGGAACCAAGAAAAGCACCCTCAAAAACCCGAGGAGAGGGAAATGAGCCTTAAAAGCACAACTGGGGCAACAAGGTAAAACATGACCCACTCACTTACAAATGATAGTTTAGAACCTGTAATAATGATGACAACTTTTTTAATGATGGTACACTCAGCTGAGGGGTGACATGAACCGATACTTGGAAAACTTTGGAAGGAGCGGAAACAGTCCTAGACCTAATACGCAGTGACCAAATTTTTACTTGAAGACTCACTAAAATGAAAAATTTTGACTTTGACACCCTAAGACCACTTTGTAAGAGCATTTTTGATTGCTGGTGGAAGGTTGCAAGTACTGACACTAATAGATGATATGATAAACTAAAATTTAAATTGGTAACCAAGCTTTCTCCATAACGTCTTCCAAAAATGGCCCACAAATTTGGTATCCTTATTTAACACAATATATGAGGTAATTCACGTAGTCTTACAATTTCTTTGAAAAATAAGTTTGCCACATTAGTTGCATGAGTGGTTTTTGTACATGGAATAAAATGTGTCATTTTTTTAAATCTTTACACAATAACAAAAATAGAGTCATTGCCTCACTGAGTTCGAGTCAATCCAAGAAGAAAGTCCATGTTGATTGAACCCCAAGGCTTGTTGGGAATGGGTAATGCATGATATAACTCAAAGTTCCAACTTTTTCCTTTCATCCTCTTAAAAACCTTGCATCTATCCACAAATATCTTCACATTAAATTTCATTCCCAACCAATAGTAAAATGAATTTAACACAACAAAAGTTTTATCAACTCTCAAATGTCCAACCAATCCTCCACTATGTTTTTCCTGTATTAAATTATTTCTCATGGAACATATGGGAATACAAAGTCCATTTTCTTTAAATAACAAACCATCTTGAATCATATAACTAGACCACTATGTTGTATTTGTGCTCACTATATTATTACATGTTGCATATGCTTCCCTGAGATCAACATCATTCTCATACATTTTTCTGATTTCATCAAATCTTGTAACATAAAACTAAAATTCTTATAGAATTAAATTAATTCTATTTAATACATCTTCCACTTTATTTGAAGAATCACTTGTGTGATTAATTACAAAGTAAAAATTTGTAAAAATTCCATCCATTTAGCATGTCTCTAACTAAGTTTTGGTTGGTTGTTTATGTACTGTAATGCATGATTGTTAGTGAGTAAAATAAATGGTTTAGACATTAAATAATGTTGCCATTTTTCTAAAGCCTACAAAACAACATAAAATTCCTTGTTGTATGAGGAGATTTTTTTTTAGTTTTATTTAATTTTTCACTATAATAAGTGATTGGGCATCCCTCTCATCTTCAAATCGCTCCAATAACATTATGGTCGACATCCGTATCCACTTGAAATGACTTTTGAAAATTAGGCACTGTTAAAATTGGTTTTTTTGTAATATTTTTCTTTAACAATTTACATCTTTTATCTACTACTACAATCTACTTAAATGGTTGATTAATTTCCTTAATGGTTTCAATAATTGTGCACAAAAACAGTTGTAGTTTTTAGTAAATTTTTGATAAAAAATAGCAAGCCCACGAAAACTTCTTACCTCATACACATTTTGTGGGATTGGCCAATTTATAATTACTTGCACTTTATTTGGATCCATCTTCAATCCAACTTTGGAAATTACAAAACCTAGATAAACTAACACATCCTTCATAAAACTACACTTCTTTAAATTTATCAACAAATTTTCTTTTTGCATCGTGTCTAGAACTAATAGAGGATGATGTAGATGCTCTTCCCTAGATTTATTGTACACTAAAATATCATCCAAATAAACAATAAAAAAAATTCCTATCAATTTTTTTAAAACTTCGTTCATTAATCTAATGAAAGTGCTAGGTGCATTTGGCATGCCAAAGGGAATCACAAGCCATGCATAAAACCCATTGTTTGACGGAAAATTCTCTCTTGCAGACAAAGTGAGTTCCCTAGATCTTGTGGTTTGATCTAGAAACAATAGAAACAAAATACTTGTGTCTTCCTTAGAGAAATTAAAACACGGAGGAAATACGTACCTAGAGTCGAATGTAAGTTCTCCTCTTCTCCCTGCTTATGAACTTTAGCTCCAATTCCAATTGTTATAAATGGAACCTACAAAACGATTATAAAAAGCATGAGAAATACAATATACACATAACATAGACTAATATATCTAATCAATGAGTCAAGAAGGCATTGAAATACATATACATCAAATAGACATAAGTATAGGAAAATAAATCTTTTGTATTAATGAAATGTAGGAGAAGGTTACAACCCTTTTATAGATCTTGACCATGTGAATGTCTCCCACCAAACATGTCCTTAGCCACAAAGAAATCCTTCAATCACCACTCAAGGATGGTAATGGATACTTAGGTAAAAAGCAGCGACATCGAGGCATAACTAAGAGTCCAAAATCCAACCTAGACTCTATGGGAGGCAGTGAATTTATATGGTAAATAGGGGAGTTTGGGGTTTACCAATCTAGGACTTAGATACACATATGAGGGAGGATAATCTCTAGGGACAAGAGATAAGACCTCTAGGATAGGAGTTCGAGAACTCAATCAATAGTGAATGGTTAAAACCACCTTAGAAGCTTCTGGAAAGAGAAATTCCGAAATTATTTTTTTTTATTTTTCCAAAAATTATAGAACCATCGCACTTGCAGCAAAGGCAACATGCACTGGCTAATGCATTTTCTTAGTTATGCAACCTGAAACAATGCAGGTTTCTAGAAAGTAAAGTGTGATGGGTCCAAAAACTAGTTTTTTTAGTTAATTAACCCAAAAAACTTGGACTTTTTGGAGAGATAATGCTTAAGGGTTTGCAAAGGGATGATTTTAAGGTGTTAAGGATGTTGATTGATCTGGTTCCCAAAACATTTGAGTAGATGTGAAAAAATGATCGGTAACATATTTCCCTCTAAAGTACAAAGTCTAGATCAAGATCACGTTGGTTGAGATCATCATCTGTTACAATACATATTCATCATCAGATCATGTTGAGGTAGACTTACCCATACTCAACCTATAAGCCAATATTACATGTACAATAATAAAATTCATGTCCACTGATGACAAATGGTGGACCCTATTCAGATGACTTTCTGAATGATCATGGTCATCATACTCTGTAATCTGGTATGAATCTTGAATTGGCAACCCGAATGGATGAAACTAGATTTGGGGTCTTCTACCTCATCACTTGATAGTACCAGTCTAACCATGCGAGTAAATGAGTTGGAATTGAACATGGTAGATACCATATGATTATCGGTCAATGATGTGAGTTGTTAACATATGTGAGAGGAACCACCGATAATTATAATCACTCTCAAGGTACTACAATACAATCTATGAGGAATGAATGAATGAGCTGAAGTCAAACACCACACAAAATCTTCCGGTTGAAGGCCAATGATGAAAACTCGTCACTGAAAGCAAGGAAAATTGTCATTGGGGTATGCAAGTTCTAAGGCACCAAAGAGAGTTTCTAAGTCAACTTCTTGGATAATGTACTAATGTCAACAAGAGATGACCCATTGCAGGAGGGCCTTGATGTATCCCTCATCAATGACACGAAACGGGTATCTAGATTTGATACAGAATATAATGATGTAAAGTTGGTTTAGGAGAGGCAGACATGAAGTAAGGCTTAAGATATTGTAGAAGATTTCAACTGAGGGTGGACTTTCTCTTGAACATTTCATTGAATGGAGTTGGCAGCATTGACTCAAAAAGCCATGATGCAGGTGTGATCAACAATGAGGCAATCAAATTCCTCGACCCAAAGAAATCATGGAAATGAAGTGAAAAAGTGTTATGTTCAAGAGTGACTCGCTGCCATTAATAGGTATGAAGCCCTGTTTTCCCAATTTCCTAACAATTTTTGGCTAGTAACTCTTTATTTTTGACAAGCTTGAGGAGGATAACATATCCTTGATCTATAATTTCATCTTTCGTATGAATCCTTTTGACTATTTTTAATGAACTTGAGAAGGAGTGGTTTAGTCTCATCATGTTTGATGAGTCCAACACTGTTTAATAGTTTTATGAGTCCAACAAAGGTGCAACTCGACTCCTTTTTTTCATGTTTAGAGAGTTTGAAAAAGAGGTGAAAAAGAAAAATCCAAGATGTTCCTTTTCGTAAATTTGTCTCTTGGGCCCAAAAAGGGATAAAGCAATACCTAGGAGGACCTTTTAGTCATGTTTGAATAAAATATGCATTTTTCGTAAATAGTCTATCCCTGTCCAGAAAAAGGCTTAACTTCTACTAATCAAACCTATTTTCATTTACTTTAACTAGTTCGAAAAGGCAAGTGCTCAGAAATATTTTCATGTTTTAGGAGTATAAAAATAGCTCAAAGAGGACTCTGAGGGATTCCTTTTTCGTACGTTTAATAAGCCTAAAAAAGTGATAAAAGTGTACTCATTCATTAAAATGACCTACATTTAACTTATAAACTTCATTCAATTACCTTTTAACTTTCTCAAAACACCACAAAAATATTAAAAATACATGATACATGGTAAAAATTAAGTCAAAACTTTGAAAATTATTAAAATATGACTAATTTGACCATAAAAAGTGAAAATGTAACTTCATTTCTTACCATTTTAATTTTTACCCAATTGAATGAGCTATGACTGGTTTTTACCTTCAATCTTCAGCAACTGATTGCAACCAATCTGGTGGACCATTTACAATATCGCTAGTTCTAGGTAAGAGATCTGTCTTTCCTCTTCATTTTTACTGTTTCCATTTCTTGTTTCATATATTTGTTTGGATTTTATTTTATTTTATTTTTTAGGTTTAAAAATTCACCCTCGGCCCATTGCACTTTTCTTATATCGAGAGGTGCAATGGGTCAGCAAGATTAACAGAGATAAAGGTGACCTAGCGCACTCACTAGTGAGGGTGAGTCTGATGGGTCGCTATGTCCAAGAAGAGACAATGTGATGGGTGCAACAAAGTTTTGGAAATTTTGATTTTCATTAGGGGAATTTTGAGGTCTAAAATGGGCCTCCTAACAAAAATGTACAACCAAAATAAACTTTATAAGAACTAATAGGATTCAAGATGATGATGTCAACCATGGGGGATGATTCACCATTTTTGGAGTAAAAAAGTACAAAGATTAAAAAATAATAAAACTAACTTTTCAACTAATCTCCCTAAGTTTTACTCAAATTTCGAGAAGGAGTATTCATTGGATGAAAGAATTAATTCTTCATCCAAGGAGTGTCCATGTTGCATACTTTCAATGGACCCTACTACACGAAAAATGAGAAATACATGAAAAAACATGATTGCAATCATGTTTTTCATGTATTTCTCATTTTTCGTGTAGCAGTGTCCATTGAAAGTATGCAACATGGGTACTCCTTGAATGAGGAATCAAATTCTACATCAAACGAGTGTTTCCACTCGAAATTTGAGTAAACCCATAAGGAGATAAGTTGAAATACAAGTTGAAAAAATACTTGTCTTTTTTCCCTCTGAAATTTAATGATGTAATCTAAGATTATTTTATAATTTCCATAGGATGCCCATTTTGGACCTCAAAAATCCCCTAATGAAGCGATTTTTCTTCCAAAAATTTCCAAATTATTGATTCGATATGTTTCTCCATGTTATTTTGCAAACATATATCATAGTGAAATGGATTTAACGTGGACAGAAAGAGAGCATGAAGCGTAAGACATGGTTGCTGCCAATGACCCAACAACGATTTAGGTTTTGAGGAATTGTGGTCTCCTAAAGTTCTTTATGATTCTAGGTATGATGGCCCAGTTAGATTTACTGGAGCATTTGGTCATATGTTGGGACATAGAGGGACAATAATTTAGGTTTCGAGTAGATATTGTCATAATAGATGTCGAGGACATCTACTTCTTGACAGAGTTGTCATGGAGAGGAGCTCCCATTTCGCTGGTTGGATTCAGGAGAGGTGGGTAGATAATGAAGGATTATATTGTTGTTCATTTTCGACCTTGCGCACTGAAATAACCAAGGATATGAAACATGAGATAAAGGATGTTGTACGACTTCCTCTCAAGACAATCCTTTTAACTATTGATTGGTTGGCTAGTAGTGTTTCTTTACACTTAGCTACCAAGACCCATATCTAGTATGCCTCAGAACGCTTGGAGCCTATAGTATTCGCCTGGTGTGAAGGGGTTCTAGCAAATCTTAAGGAACAACTCAATAGAGAAAAGACCAAATGATTGAAGAACTTTGGATATAGTTGTATCATGGTATCATTTTCTTTACAGAGAGTGCCATTAATATGACCTCAGTGGTGATTTGAAAATGAGATCTAAGACAAATAATAAGGTATTACAGACTCATGTGCATGGATATTTTCCTATGTTATTTTATGCAATGGATCGATCATATTGTGAAATACATAGACTATGAAGCAGTAAAAGACTATAATAGACCACACATAAAAACACAACAAGTTTAATAAGGAGTTCACCCAATACTCCTGGGCTACATCTCCTGGTCCAGCCTTCAGTGGTGGCCTCTCTTTTCTGTCTTCAAAATAGAGTTTTACAACAGTGAGCTCAATTTGAGCTTTACACACAACAGATCCAACAACAAGAGCTTTGCTTGAACCTCTCAAGACTCTCTGAGTACATATACTACCTCAACGCTCTCTGTCTTTGTCCTAGCTCTGTCTCAACGTTGTCTGCCATACTACCTCTATTTGATATGGCTTTAAAGCCAAAACTGCACTGCCTATTCATTTTAGCTTCTCGGCTTTCAGTCTCCCCGGCCTCTGTCCGCTTCGAATCCCTCTTCCAGCATTACACAATCATTGCATAATGCTTAAAGGGGAGGTGGCCACCTATTTTGCAACGTAAGAGCGCCTCGGGCCCTTGAAATCCTTCAGAATCCCAAACACGGCTGTTTTATGTTTTACACAGGAAAATAAATTTACGACTGTGAAATTTTGCCAAAACACAATTCAATTTGGACTTCAAAAGTCCTTAAATATGGTTTATTCCCTTATCGGGTTTGTCCTCAATCGCTATTGCAAGTCCCTTCGGCCTTGCTCCAAGGTTCTCCTTATTTTTGAAATATGTTAAAACTGTGAAAATGCATTAGAAATGGCTTTTCTCTGGACTTGAAACAATATAAATTTCACTTCACAAACCCTTTCGGGTCCAGCTTATTACATCAGCCTCCATCCTTCACATTTCGTTTAATAAATGAAAACTGTGAAAATGCATTAAAAATGGCTTTGCTGCGAATCTCAAAGCTTATGAAATAATATTGATAAAATCGTCAGGTCCGGTTCATTGGATCGCACATATACATGTGTATAGGTGCCGCTGCATGGTGTTGCTCTGATATGATATTGTGATGTGATTGATTGCAATCGCACATCACGATAACCCCGGTCCATTTTTAAGCGCTCTTGTAATCTCCGATAGCGATCATGTGATGCAACGTGGGCCGTTGATCTGCGCGCTTGATCGATGGTCCTAGTTGACTCCACCGGTCGCCGTTGCAAGTGGTATGTAGTCTGTGCCAATATCCGATGTCTACCTGTGCCGATTGTGATTTTCCGATCAGATCTGGACCGTTGATAAGCCAGATCTGATGGCTACTGTGCATTCATTGTTTTGCCTCTGATACTCCTTTTTTTCACTATTTTCACGTGTTTTCTCTGGTTTTTTCCTCCCGATAGTGTTTTTCTGCCATTCTAAGGGTTCTTGGCATGCGATGGTTTTCATCTTTGGCATGATTTTAAGAGCTTCCAAGACTTAGAGAGTGTTCTTGGATCCATTTGATCACGCCCTCCCACTGAAAAAGGCTTTTGGACCACCAAAAGTTGGTTTTCAAGCATCGCTTAAGTGAGGATACAACTACCTCACTTGCCCAATCTCTATCCATTTTTCACTACTGGGTTTTAAACCTTTGAGTCCAATTCTAAGGTACTCCACGTCCCCTCTACGCGTAGTCCTCACCTTTCTGTCCAGAACTATATCTTCCTGCAGCTCATTGAGGTATTCAGGCAACAAATCATCAATGGAAGGCAATTGACTTTGCTCTTTGGGACCTTCAATTAAAGAAGGTTCAAACAGTTTTAAATTTTCTGCATTTACCACTGAATAGATGTGCATGACACTGGCAAATCAAGGCGGAAAGCATTCTCACCAATTTTCTCAAGTACCTTAAAAGGCCCATACCTTATTGGCTTTAGTTTCTTTCCTTCACCTTGCATTATGTCCTTGCTGATATACAACCACACTTGATCACCAACTTGGAAGCTATGCTCCACCCATGCTTATCATGCCTTGCCTTATACTTGGATTGGCTCCTTTCCAGTTGTTCCTACACTGCCTGGTGAATTTTTTGGATTTTTTCAATGAACCTAGTTGCTTTCTCCACATCACTGTGTCCAGCAACTGCTATGTCTTTTTCAAAGACAAAATCCAAGGGAGACCTTGATATAAAACCAAAACAGGTCTCAAAAGGAGATCTTTGTGTAGAAGAATGTTTAGCATGGTTGTAAGCATGTTTCACGTAACATAAATGTTCATCCCAAAGCTTGGGATGCTTGCTGCAATAACCCCTAAGTAACTAGATTATTGTCCTGTTGACTACCTCTGTTTGGCCATTTGTTTGTGGATGAAAGGTTGTGCTTTTCTTCAGTCTAGTGTCCATCAATTCCCACAGACTTGACCAAAACTTCCCAACAAATCGGGAATCTCAATAAGATACTGTGGAAGTGGGTAACCCAAAATGCACCCAGACATGCTAAAAGAACAATTTCCTTGTTTGTTCAACTGTAATCTATTTGTTAAAAGGTATTAAAATACACATTTTGCCGAACCTGTCCACAATAACATACAAATAGTCATGACCTTTTCTAGATTTTGGTAGTCCTCCAACAAAGTCCATGGAAACACTTTCCCAAGGATGAGAAGGAACTGGTAGTGGAGTGTACAAGCCTAGTTTTCTATTGTTGGGCTTGCTTTTAGCACACATGGTACATCCCTTAACATATCTAGAAACTGTTTTATGCATTTTTGGCCAATAGCAGAATCTTTGCAGCTGTGAAACCGTTTTACTTACACCAAAATGACCTGATATCAGATAAGCATGTGCTTCCCTAATTATGTTGACTCTTTCTGTTTGTGGAATGCATAGCTTTCCCAAATGATACAAGAGTTGGTCCTTAACATAATAGTCCAATTCTTCTACTTTTCTACCATGACATAAAGTTGCATATACATCTTTAAAATCTATATCTTGAGCATACTGTTAAAGGTAGCTTTCATGCATTACCGAGTTATGCTTAAGTATAGTAGATGCATTTATAATTGGTTTGGATAACATATCTGCAACTTTATTGTGTGTGCCCTTTTTATATCTGATGATTAAATGAAATTGTTGTAGGAAACCCATCCACCTATAGTGTCTTGATTGCTGCAATTTAGTTTGTGAGTGCAAATATTGAAGTGGCTGATGATCAGTATGTATAATTGTTTCTTTGCCCATTAAGTAATGTTTCCACTTCTTTACACTCTGTATTAATGCATACAATTCTTTATCATGTGTGGTATAATTAACTACTGTAGAATTAAAAGTCTCAGAATGGTAGTGTTATAGACATTTTTGGGCACTGAAACCCCAATCATAAATGTCCATAAATTGAGGGCTCCTAAGTCCCTAAAAGTGTTGCTTCACTACCTAAAGGAATAAGGTCAGCTGATTACATCATCTCCCAGAAGTTCTCCACAAAAAACTGCTCAGAAATGGACAAAACTAGACCATACAGAATGCCCAGTGCAGAGGGTGCGATGCATACTACATTCCCAGTGTAAAAGGTGTGATGCATACTAGATGGCCCCTCTGTAGGGTGCGATGGGTGAGAATGGACAAATGGCAGAGACAGTTTGCAAGGTGGAGGACCATAGAATCTTCTAGAAACTTCTCCTTCGATGCTTGCCTCTCTATTTTCGCCTAGGGATGAGTAAGAGATCATCAATCTCTACGTGGAATCAAGAACTATCAGAGAGGACACTAATCAAAACCCCAGAAGCTGACTCACCCCCCTGCAATCATTTATATATGGATCCCTCATCACAGAGATCCAGAGTCCGGAATCTTGTATCTTGTAGAGAAGTGCTGTTGGTTTTCTGGTGTAACATCATAGTGTTGGGTGATCTAAGCTTTACTTGAGGTGAAGAAGGGCTTTCTTGCTGCAGGATGATGCTGGGTCAAAGAAATTGGTTCTAATCCTCTTGCTATTCTTGATATTAATAAAGCTATTCAAGTTTTCCTCCACATTCTTATATGTTTGATTGTATATGCATTTGTGTGGTCAATAAATATCTGGTCCTGTGTTGTTTATGAATATATATCTCTGTTCTTCGATAGTATTATGCTACTTTGATTCCACAGGTGCTCTTTGAAGTTGGGCCAATGAAGAAGAAGCGGAAAAGACCTATCACGAAGGAGAGGAATGAGGAAAGGAACCAAGCGCAAGACTAAGGTTGGTGTCCTTTGTTCCGCTCTTATCTATTTTTCATAAAGGAAAGCGAAAGTAGTTTTAACTTGTTTGTTTCTAAGATAGCTACCAGTATTAGTGGGAATAGCAGCTCTGAGTGGACACCATTCCCGGTAACAAAATGGCGACTCCACTGGGGAGTGAATAGATTGATTGCTGGTCTATTTTTGTTTGTTTTATAAACTTACAGACAGAGCCTGAAATCAAGCCAGCTAGCCTTCGAACTGCATTTGTTATGCAAGTGCAAAGTTGATCAATGCTGCTTTAGTCTATCTCCGGGTTTTGTTTATAAATTGAACAATCAATCTGCAAACACTCTAATTTCCCTAAGTGGTGGCTCTAGTAACCTCCCTAGATCAAACCCTATGATTTATATTTACTGAGCATCACTTACTCGACCTAAATCCCTGAACTGAACTGCAAATTGTGAGCAAAGACTAGATAAGAGTCTCGCATTGGTACCATCGCACCCTCCCTTCAAGGCAGTTTGTATACATCACACTTCCCGTGTGCAGTAGGTGAGATGCATACTAGATTCCCTGTGTGACTGGTGCGATGGTTAGGGAAGGTTAAGTTTACCTTCAGAATTTGGTTTTTCTTCACTCTTTTCCGTTCTATTCAGGAGTTTTGCTATTTGTGGTCAATATATCTCTGTGGAAACCCCCTTCTCTTCCATCATTCCACCTCTGTTGTGCAAAGAACTGTAAGTTTTTTTATGTATTGTGCGCCATTTTCAATTCTCTTTTACAAAGAAGTAGCGTAATTAGACTGTCGTTCCTTGATATGAAAGTGTCGCAAGTGTTGTTTTCATTCATAGAAGAGAATCCCATTGTTCTTGATAGTCGATTGTACTGTTACTCTTGTATGTGATTTGAATTAGTAGCTTTTCAAGTGTCGAAAACAATTTCCATTTCAAAATCGCAAAGTGTCGTCCTTATCTTCACTTCATTTTGAAAATAAATTTGTTAGTATTGTCGCTTTGGAAAATAATTCAAATTTGCACTTAGCGTTCTTTTTGTAATTCATACATTAAGAAGGCTGAAAACAAATACATGCATGTGCATTTGAATTTAGACTGCTTGGTTTGATTTAGGACAGTGCATTTAGTGTGTGCTCTTTGCTCTTTGTTGAAAGACCCTCAGTTCTCTGTCCTTAGTAGCTAGGATTTTCATTGCCAACATAAGATTAAACAGTTGTTTATCATCTTAGACTGCATTTTAGGAATTGTATACACATCACGCGGTGAAACTGAAAGACAAATTTTTAAACAAGATCAACTATAAAATAAATTTAATGAAGCTAAAAACGCTTTGGAACCTAACGCACAACATCTAAAAGTCTAGGCTAAAGACGTATTCCGACGTTGTAAAACCTGGTAACTATTGTTTTCATTGTTGGTTGGGTGATTCCTCCACTTTGAGATGACAAGTGCCAGTACGGACTTGTGCTCCCATGTACCGTCGAGTATATATTGGGAGACCACAATAGGCTATATCCTTTATCCTTAGGAAATCGTGTCTGTTGCCCTATCGATCGCAATTCACTAAACACAACATTTGGGAAGATTGACTTCCGTACCGTAAAAAGTATTCTGTAGTTTTGCGATTGGTTTGGTAATCCCTCTACCTAGATTTCCAGATAAGTCTCTTTCATTCCTTTTCAAACTCATTAAAGGAAAAGGTCCATCTGAGCACTTATCACTTCAGGATCATTAAAAATCGAAGGTGACTAGAGTCATCTTTTGTTTTTTCTCGACTCTTAAAAATTGAAAAAACAAGTTGTGTCAAAGTGTCTAAAATTCTTTTAATTCGGAAACATTTTCCCTTTTTATTTTGAGTTGATCAAGTAATCCGCAATCATGGAAGAAATTCAATCAAAACCTCGTCGTTCGCGGAGACGTACGAGTCAACCGTCGTTGACTCCAGAAACGAAAATATTCCAGACAAAGTGAACTCGTTTGACCGGATCAAAGTCCCCTAGGTTAGTTGGAGAAAGTACTCTGACATCCTCAGAGACTCCGGTCACTCCGAACATTTATGGTATCCCTGCCTCTACAGTAGAAATTCGGCAGAAATAAAAGGACATTACAACTGATCCTAGTGTGACGGTAAACACTTCTATTCCTGAACCGGCTCCATCTACAGCTGATTCAGAAGGTGTTACTCCCCAAACGTCTGTTGTTGCAGAGCTTATATCTTCTTCGGAATTAGAAATATTTTACGGACCTGACGGTCTACCTCTTCCTCCTGGATTGATTGCCATAGAAGAGATTGTGGAAGATCCTCCATCTAACACTCCAACACAATTTGGAGTTGGGATCACCCTATATCCTTCTTCATCAGAAGCTCATCAGAAGTTCCTGAAGAATTGCTAAGGAATCTTTTAGATAGGCTTAATATGTCTGAACAATCATCGACATCTAAGACTGTGTCATCCAACACTGCAGCGACATAAATTCTTGCTGCTACTCCAACAATGTTCGTCAGCGTGCCATCTGCCCCAACTAGCTCTCAATCTCTGGATGGAGTCCATCCAGAGGTTGCTTCGACAGTATGGATTGTTCCCGTTTTCTCTTCTAGAATTGTATATGGAATCTCTTATGTTGAGTCTCAACAAATTGATCCTTCACAATGTCAATTTGGGCAAGCCAGTCCCCAAAGGCAAATCATTCCTTTGAGTACTGGATTGTCATCATATGGAGGGCCGTATACCCTTTCATTTTCTTCTTTGGAAGGACAACCATGTGAGAGTTCACAAAAAAATTTAGGTTATGCTGGAATTACAACTAGCGGTTGGGTGCTAATCCTGCCTCAATAACCAAGAGTTGTATACTCAATGCAACAAAGTTTGCCTATGACAAATATCCCCACTACGCCGGCTATTGTGGTAGTGTCGCAAGTGCAAGCGTTGCCAGTTGGATGCCAACCTAAGGTTTCTCAGGTTATAATGCAACAACCTATTGTACCTATGACACAACCGTGATCACCAACTAGTGGAATGACACAAGTTCAAACGGGGACCATCACCCCCCATCTTGGTCAAACAGTCAGTACTGGACAACAGCTCATGGATTCACAACCATGGCTGGTGCAATACCAACAACCGCAATTCCAACAAGCTTACCAAGGATATGAGCAACAAGTCTTTGCAAGTAATGGGCAGCCGTATAATCAAAACGATCAATATCAACCATATCATAATGGTTATGCCCATCACCCTTACCAAAGTTACCAACATCAAATGCATTATGCTGGTATGCAAAGACCAACTGCTCAGGAAATTCCATCTTATCCTAGGTATGCTCCGCCAAGCTTGAATCAACAGTTGCCTTTTGTGGCAACTTTAGAGTTACCAGATCTAAATCGACTAACGAACGATCCAATTGTCTACGCCCCTTGGTGGCCGGTGATTCCGCATAAACTTCCATCTGATATTCCTAAATTTGATGGAAATTCGAGTGAAGACCCGTCGAATCATGTGATGACCTTTCATCTGTGGTGTTCATCCAACACTCTCAATAATGATTCGATCAGGCTTTGCCTCTTTCAGCGAATGTTAACTGGTCCGGTAGCGAAATGGTATATCGAATTACCTAGAGCTTCATTTGATAACTTCAGTACCCTAGCCACAACCTTTTTAACCCATTTCCAGTTACCCATAAGGCACGAAACAAGAGCTGAGCTGCTTACAAATTTCAAAAAAACGACGGCCACTCACATATCTTATCATATTCATGAGTGGCAACGTCATCGTAGAACGGTAAAAACATATGTTCCTGATCAGCTATTGGCTGAATGGTTTATTAAGTCATTGTTACCTTCTATTACAGAAGATGTGGCAAAGGGAGGAGTCGTCACTAAAGAGCAAGTTATTGCTCATGCACAATATCTAGGCTTGATCTATACTCAGTGTGGCATGCTCTACGATAAAATCCCTAAAGCTCCTAGACCGGAATTTTCCATTCCTCCCCCTCCTAAATCAAACAAAGACTCTCATGCCGGCGATGGCGTGATAGGTACGACAAGCACTAAAACTGTAAAGGCTACATCGAAAAAGGCCCGCACGGTTTTAGGTCAAAACGCAAATGAAGAGCTTCTAGCCTTCGAAGTAAATGTCGTGTCGATAGACAAAGGCAAAGAACTCAAGCAACCGGGAGGCAAGAAGAAAAAGAAAGGGAAGAAGAAGAACCAAGAGGAGTCATCTCCTAAAAAATCTTCTGCAAACCCTTATGGGGATAAGAAACCAAGTCGTCCATGCCTAATATGTGGTGAAGATCACTGGACCAGAGAGTGTCCATATAAAGCCGAGCTTAGAAAATTCTTCAAGAGTTCAAAAACTTCGGCTGTATTGACTGATCCGTTTCCGAACCCAGGAACAAATCTGGTTGCTAGCGAAAATGCTTCCCCGTCCCAAGTGCTAATGTTGTCGGTTTCAAAGCAACTGAATGATGCTCTCATATCGACAAGGAATAAATATTACGGGAATCCACAGATGTCGAACAACAAGGATGATGATCAACCTAGTAGTTCAACAACAACTTCAACCAAAGTTGTACCACCCATCGTTCCTGAATTAACAATAAAACCGCCAAAGGGAGTAGTACACAAACCGATATTTAATCCTCGTGCCAGAGCAGCACAACACTATAATATAGTGGAGGATCTAGCCCAATCGCCCTCTGCGATGTCGACACTTGAGGTACTGCAAAATTGCCCATCCCAAAAGCAGGCTTTATTATCAGCGATAGGTGGGATTGACCCAACGGATTCCAATCTTATGTCCTTTAACCACAAAGGATATGACCCTCAGTTACCAGCTCAATTAGCTTTCCTTATTCAAGTGAAAGCCCTCAACAAAACTGTTCATAGAATAATTATTGATGAGGGGGCATCCACATGTATTATGTCGATGAGTTGCTGGAAAACTTTAGGGTCTCCAACCTTGTCGCGATCGTCGACCACATTAAAAGCATTTGATGAACAAACATAGACCCCATATGGGATATTAAGTAACTTGCAAGTCGAACTGGGGGGAAAAACAATAGAAATTGATGTTGAAGTTGTTAGTGTCGGTCTTGAGCCCTCCATCGGTGATCAACAGCTCTTTGCATATGCATATGTAGGTGTCTCATCAGCATCAGTTTTGCATCCCGTTAGGCATGCCATAACACTGATGGAGGAGCTGGTCTTTGTTCCCTTCTTGGCTTTGCTAGATCAGGTCATATCATGTGAGTGAACTTGTATTACACTTGTTTTATTTTTGTCTTGAAATCCCAAGTCTAGGTCTAGGGTTTCGGTCAAAATCACTGCAAGGTCATGAGTCAAAGGTCTAATAGTCCCCAGCAAGCCAGAAGGAGGTATGTAAATATGTTCCATTGATATTTTTCATCAGTTATAGCTCATTTATACCTTGGATTTAAAAACTCTGTTTTTAAACCCAAGGTCATGTGAAATTTGCAAAAATAAGGAAAATTTTCAAAATTCTTCAAAATGCCAGCAATAACCCTGGT
>APFE031255735.1:18499-33618 GCA_000404065.3 Pinus taeda | reverse complement strand
GGTCACTTCTTGTCGACATCAACTCATTATCCAAGAAGTTGACTTAGGAACAACCCTTTCAGTACTTTGAAGCTTGCATGCCTCAATGGCAAGCTTCTCACTTTCGGCGACAGGTTTACATCAATGGCCTTCGATCGAGAGATTTTACGTTGTGTTCGACGCCAAGTCCTTTTTTACACCACGTGAATTGTATTGTAGTACCTCGAGGGTCATTGTCATTAATGGTGATTCCTCTCGCGCCTGTCAACAGAGTACGTCATTGGCTGGTAATCAGGCGATGTCTTTCCGTGTTCGACTCCAGAACATTTTTCACATGGATCGACTTGTACTCCAAGTGAAGATTGAATGAGTTTTGAAGACCCTGGATCTAGTTTCATCCATCTAGGATACGATATATACAGGAATATAACGACATCAAGTGTACATCATTGCCAAACAGATGATCATCCAAATCAAAGGATGATGAGTCCAAATCATCAGTCTGCCACACAGATGATTGTCTGCCCTATGTACATGAAAATGAATTTATAAAGCTGAGCATGGGAATGCCTGCCTCAGCTATATCATGAAAAAATGTTGTCAAAATAATGTATTGTATTGTATCTTATTACAGGTCACCTCCCAGCTTGAAAAAACTTCAGATCCTCATAGTAAAGCATTTCACTCGACATCAAAAAGATTTTGAATGACCCTCATGCTTTAGGGGGCAACTGTTATAGGTATTTTTGGGTCACTTCACCCGCAATCAAAATGTCCCATAAACTTGAGGGATCCTAAGTCCCTAAAAGTGTTGCTTCACTTGCTAAAGGAACAAGGTCAACTGATTACATCATCTCCCAGAAGTTCTCCACTAAAAACTGCTCATAAATGGTCAAAACTCGACCATACTGAAAACCCAGTGTAGAGGGTGTGATGCATATCACCTTCCCAGTGTATAGGGTGAAATGCATACTGAATGGCTCCTCTGTAGGGTGCGATGGTCGGGAATGGACAAATGGCAGGGACAAAATGCGAGGTGGAAGATCATGGAATCTTCCAGAAGTTTCCCCTCTGACACTTACCTCTCTGTTTTCGACCAGGGATGAGTAAGAGATCATCATTCTCCAAGTGGAAGCAGGAACTATCAGATAGAGGACACTAATCAAGACCCCAGAAGATGACTCACCTCCCTACAATCATCTATATATGGATCCCTCATCACAGAGATCCAGAGGCTAGAATCTTGTATCTTGTAGAGAAGTTCTGTTGGTTTTCTGGTGTATATTCATAGTGTTGGGTGATCTAAGCTTTACTTGAGGTGAAGAAGGTCTTTTTAGCTGGAGGATGATGCTAGGTTAGAACATATGGTTGTAATCTTCTTGCTACTTTTCATCTTAATAAAGCTATTCAAGTTTTCCTCCATATTCTTGTATGTTTACTTATATATGCATTTGTATGGTTAACACATGTTTGATCCTGTGTTATTTATGAATATAGATCTTTGTTCTTCGATAGTAGTATGTTGCTATGATACCACAGGTGCTCTTTGAAGTTGGGCAGACGAAGAAGAAGTGGAAAAGCTCTATCAGGAAGGAGAGGAATAAAACAAGGAAATCAAGCGCAAGAATAAGGTTGGTCTCCTTTGTTCCACTCTTGTCTATTTTCATAAGGGAAAGCAAAAGTAGACTTTACTTGTTTGTTTCTAAGATAGCTACCAATCTTAGTGGGAATAGCAGCATCCGAGTGGATACTATTCCCAGTAACAAAATGGCGACTCCACTGGGGAGCGACTAGATTTTTCTTTTATAAACTTACAGACGGAGCCTGAAGCCAAGCCAGCTAGCCTTCGAACTGCATTTGTTATACAAATGCAAAGTAGATCAATGCTGCTTCAGTCTATCTCCGGGTTTTTTTTATGAATTAAACAATCGATCTGCAAATAGTCTAATTTCCCTAAGTGGTGGCTCTAGTAACCTCCTTAGAGCACCCAACGGTATGAATATACACCAGAAAACCAACAGCAATTCTCTACAAGATACAAGATTCCAGCCTCTGGATCTCTCTGATGAGGTATCCATATATAGATGATTGTACGGAGGTGAGTCATCTTTTGGGTTCTTGATTAGTGTCCTCTCTCTGACAGTTCCTGCTTCCACTTGGAGAATGATGATCTCTTACTCATTCCTGGTCGAAAACAGAGAGGTAAGTGTCAGAGGGGAAGCTTATCGAAGATTCCATGATATTCCACCTCGCATTTTATTCCTGCCATTTTTCTATTCCCGACCATCTCACCCTACATAGGAGCCATTCAATATGCATTGCACCTTGTACATTGGGAAGGTGATATGCATCGTACCCTCTGCACTGGGTTTTCAGTATGGTCCTGTTTTGACCATTTATGAGCAGTTTTTAGTGGAGAACTTCTGGGAGATTATGTAATCAGCTGACCTTGTTCCTTTAGGTAGTGAAGCAACACTTTTAGGGACTTAGGAGCCCTCATTTTATGGACATTTATGATTGGGGTTGAAGTGCCCAAAAATTTCTATAACAGTTGCCCCCTAAAGCATGAGGTCGTTAATCTTTTGGATGTTGGGTGAAATGCTTTACTATGAGGATCTGAAGTTTTTTCAAGCTGTGAGGTGACCTGTAATAAGATACAATACAATATATTATTTTGACAACATTTTTTCATGATCTAGCTGAGGTGGGCATTCCCATGCTCAGCTTTATAAATTCATTTTCATGTACATAGGACAGACAATTGTCTCTGTGGCAGACTAATGATTTGGACTCATCATCCTTTGATTTGGATGATCATCTGTTTGGCAATGATGTACACTTGATGTATTTATATTCCTGAATATATCACAACCTGGATGGATGAAACTAGGTCCAGGGTCTTCAAAACGCGTTCAATCTTCACTTGGATTACAAGTCGACCCATGTGAAAAATGTTCTGGAGTCGAACATGGAAAGACATCGCCTGATTACCAGCCAATGATGCAAGTTGTTAACAGGCGCGAGAGGAATCACCAATAATGATAATGACCCTCAAGGTACTACAGTACAATTCATGTGGTGTGAAAAAAGGACTTGGCATAGATCACCACGTAAGATTTCTCTCAGTCCGAAAGGCCAATTTTTTTGATGTAAACCGATCGCCGAAAGTGAAGAACTTTACCATTGAGGCATGCAAGCCTTCAAATACTGAAAGGGTTTGTTCCTAAGTTCACTTCTTGGATAATGAGCTGATGTCGACAAGAAGTGACCCGTCGTAGGAGGGCCTTAATGAATCCCACATCAACGACACAGAACGAAGCAAATGATTTTGGAGGTGAAAACAATCTAACGATACAGGGTTCAGGGTGGCAGTCATGAAGGAACGGAGCATGAATGTATTGCAGTGGGTGAGACACAGGAAAATTGTCTGAATGACTTCTCTTTAACATATTGGCAACACTGACGATGGATTGGTAGCGTTAACCCTAAAGATGGAAGGTGTGACGGACCAATGGTGATGACCAGTGAATGGAACAACCCAACCCGGCTTGGATACAGGAGGAAAGTGTCATGTTCAAGAGTGACTTGCTACCAATAAAGCTTTTTCAAGCTTTCTTCCCAATTTCCCCCAGTCATTGCTGACTAGTACCTCTTTATTTTTGTTAAGCTTGAGGAGGATAACCTATGCTTGTTCTATAATTCCCCCTTCGGGCGAAACTCTCGCTATCTTTTAGCGAGCCTAGCGACAATGAAACTCGTTCTCGTCCATTTGGACGAGTTTGTCGCTATTCGGTTTTAATGAGTTTAATGACAAAGATAACTCGGTCCCTTTCAATTTTAGAGAGTCTGAAAGGAACGGAAAGGAGACTCCAACGATTCCTTTTCGTCAGGTAATCCCTTAAGTCTGAAAAAGTGTAAAATAATACAAAAGGAATGAATTTTCAATAGTTTTAATGAGATGAACAAGAAAAGCGCTCAATATTTTTGTGTAATAATCCCTCAGGTCCAAAAAGATTTAAATCTAGAGGATGGATGGAACTTTCGATGACTTTAACGAGCCGGAGAGGCCAATCGCTCAACAATATTTTCATATTTTGTGAGTCAGTTGAAAAGAGCTTAAAGGAGACTCGTTTTCGAGGAACGAGTGATGATTTCGGGTAGCAACTGATTCCAGGTAAGGTTTGGAATTATCCAATCATGGCAATGTTACAAGGATGGCTAATAGAATCACTCTTCGCAAATGTTCCTCGATGGGGTAAAAAATCATATGGGGGTGAATGATTGGCTAAAAATAGAGTGGAGGTGATGATGAGAACATGACCAAGGCTCAAAAGCTGGCGATAAGGCATTCATGATGGTTATTTACCGGTTCATTTTTTAATGAGCTTAAACTCTGGGGGAAACATTTGCTCATGAGTTATGTTTATTTTTTTAATGAGCTTGAACTATGTGCTAAAACTGCTCGTGATAATGGTCATTGAGTCTTTGATTCACCATTAGCATTTTGTTCTTTCAAATATTGTACTACCTGTTCATTTGCTTCATCAAACTGATTAGAAATGAAAATGTATGCTTGATAAATGAGTTAAGAACACTAATATTTTACTCGAATTATGTGCATGGTAAATTAAAAGTGACTTTTACCTCTTATTTTACCATTTCATTTGAACTTGGTTTGTTTGGAGCTCTGGAGGTGCTTTTCCCCCCTGATTTTCACCAGCTGATTCCAGGAGATTCTATGGACGATTCCTGACGCCGCTTGGACCAGGTAGGAGCTAAACTTGTGCTCTTCAATTGCATTCTTTTCTTTTTGAATTTTGAGCCTATTTCCTTGCTCTGCTGAGCCTCTGGGGTTTGAAGAACTCGCCCAGGCACCATCGCACCCTTCCTTAATCGAAAGGTGCGATGCATACTAGTCTTCTTACTCACTAGTCAGTGTGCATCACTTCCAATACACTTATTGGGGTGCGATGGGTGCAAGGAGGAAACTTTTTGCACAATTTTCACATAGATTTTTGCTTGTTTTTTACCGAATGAAGATCCTGACTCTTCTCTTGTTTGTTTTTGATAGATTCATCAGAGAAAAATGGTTGTTACATGGTGAGAACACGAGCATGAAGAAGAGGATGCTGTTGTTTTACATGATCCGGACATAGTAGTTGCATTGCAGAACTGTGGCTTGTTGAAGTTTTTCCGTATCTCTAGCATGAGGCAACGAATCAGCTTGTTGCAATATTTCCTCAATGCATGGGATCCTATCTACCAGGTGTTCCAGATTAGGGGCAAATTAATCCCCTTAACTGTCGTGGACATCTATTTTCTGACCGGTTTATCGAGGCATGGTGCCCCTCTCTCATTATCAGGCTCCACCCGTGGGGGTGAGTCCATGATGGAGTACATTCGCCTGCACTGTAGAGAGGGATCTCAGCCGAGTATGGACGACAACATCAATATCCGAGATGTCACTGACCGGGCCTTGCAGACCATTCTGTTCACTTTTGCTAGACTGGCTGGTAGTTCTACTCTTCACATAGCTAACAGGTCTTACATGCAGTATGCTTTGGAATGCCTTGAACCGAAGGTGTTCAACTGGTGTGATGCAGTACTCTTTGTGATGAAAGAACAACTAAACAAGGTGAAAAGCAGAAGATCCAAGAACTTCGGCTATGGTTCTATTTTGACCGCTTTCGCTTTGGAGAGAATCCCACTTATGCAGCCGCAATACATCTCACTTGGCCTACCTCCACTGACTGAACCACGGATGCAGAGATGGGTTGACCTCATGTCTCGGCATGCTGGCCAGTGTCAGATTTCTTTTTCTGATACTTTTTTCGAGTGGTTCGATCGTCAGGAGATGGTTTATGCCAAGTTTCCATATGCTGGCATGGATTTCTGGGGTGAACCGGATTTGGTGCTGCCGGCTGGCTAGCAGTGGGGTGCTATGGGTAAATCTTTTGACCAAATCTCTGTTCATTGTTCTTTATAATGTTCTTATGTCTTCTTGGCCAAGACTAGTCAAAACTCATGTGCTCATGCAGATATTGGACCAGTTCGACCGGCAGTACACCGTAGAGACCCAGCGGCCGCTCCAGTAGGAGAGGCTATTGGGAGGGCCTTCTTCGCGACCTTGACATAGTCGAGACTCTTTTAGCACTATAGGACCAGATCAAGGGTCTTGCCCTTGGTATCCCAGATGTGAGGACCGACGAGCTGCCTCTGTTGTTGCAGTGACATACTACTCGAGTGCTAAGTCGATGGACTAGGCTTTTACGCATGATTGCACAGGCGTTGACTTGTTATCACCAGCATCATTAGACTAGGATGCCCCCTAGCATTTTGAGTTTTGGGTCATTTGACTGATTTTGTCTTGGTTTCAAAACATTATGTATAAACCATAAACAGTTATGTATATATTTTTTATTTTCGGAGCTTTATTTTGGTTAATTTACATGATCCTGCTGCATATAGTGATGTGATGCTACTTTTTATAAATGTCGCAAATGTCTATCTAACACATAATTTGCCAATGAGTCTATTAATGTGTTTAAACTTCTGGAAATATGTTGATATTGGATGAAATCGAACTGTCTTTCCGAAATTCTAACTCTTAGGAACATGCGATAGATAGTTGGATTTCGTACAGAATAGATGCCAGTGAGTTATAGAATGACGAGCTGTGAGTCTAGCCTGAGGACAAGTCAGCATATGCCATGTGTGATGGCATCAGAGAGGAGTTCTATCAATGCGCTGTATTTAGTGATATTTTTCGTTGACCGACAATTACATACCCCTCTGAAACTTACTAACTCGTCGCTGGGATTGAAAATGGCCCATGCCGCAGAAGATAGGTTCCGCGAACTACGACTTGCTCCGTTGACATATCCAACGAATGATTCCAATAGGTTCGACATATACAACGAATGAAAAACGTGGATTACCTAACCAAAATAAATGCTCTTGGCGAAAACAGAAATGTAACAAAAGCATGAGGATTACTACGCGGAATTAAGCATAGTAACGCTTGAGGTACAACCCGTTGCGAGGTTGCGCTAGTGGAATCCCATCATAGTCCATCAACTCGTAGGCTCCTTTTGCTAATACATGCTTAACAATATAGGGACCCATCCATAATGATTTGAATTTCCCTGCTCCCAACTTATCGGATTCCTGGTCGTAAAGTAAGACCAGGTCACCTTCTGCGAAGACGCGAGGTTTGACATTTTTGTTGAACTGTGCTTTGACTCGTTTCTTATGAGCCTCGTTAGCCGAAGCTGCATCACGACGGGTTTCATCCAATTGGATTAGTTCCAAGAAATGAGCCTCTTCTTCTGAGGTTCCGGGGAGAAGGTTAACTGCGAGTTTGAGGGACGAGATTTCACATTGAACAGGTAAGATTTCTTCCAGACCGTACACAAGTTGAAAAGGTGTGAACCCGGTTGCATTTCTTACCGATGTTCGGTATGCCCACAAGGCCGAGTACAAGATTAGGTGCCAATCCCGTTTGTGGACTCCGATCATCCTTTGCAACATGCGCTTCAGGACATTGTTGATCGCCTCAACGTGCCCGTTAGCTTGCAGATAGTACGGAGTAGAGCTGTCATGGGATAGTCCTAATTTGGCAGCCAACTCAACCGTCATGTGATTACGAAAATGCGATCCATAATCTATGACTATGGCCTGTGGAACGCCAAATCTCGAGACTACGTGATTAAAAGAGAAAAGGGCAGCCGTTTCGCCGCTGTTGTTTAATGTAGGCATCGCCTCGGACCATTTGGTAAAATAGTCTACTACGACTATGATATACCGATGCCCCCCGGCCGAGGTGGGGTTACATGTCATGAAATCTATGCCCCATTTTGCGAATGGCCCAACAGCTACTACTAGTTGCAGCGGTGCGGGTGGGCTTCTGGTTTTGCTATCGAAAATTTGGCAAGCATGGCAACTTCTAACTGCGGTTATGCAATCTTTGAACATTGTTGGCCAGAAGTATCCTGCTCGCAAATTTTTTTGCGCCGTAGCATAACCAGATTGATGCCCCCCACATGCGGCTAAATGACAGTCATTTAGGAATTTCTCGGCCTCCTCATGGGTGAGGCACCTCCGCAGAACTGTATTGATACCACGACGGTAAAGGGTATCATCAACGATCATGTAGTCTTTCACTTGGTATCGAATCCATCGTTGTTCAGAGCGTGAGGTATTAGACCTATATGTTTGTGTCTAGAGATAGATGATTATATCTTCGTACCACAAATCGCTTGAAGATATCAGAAACAAATTTTCATTCACGATTGCTTCTCCAGATGTTGCATCGTTGGACGACGATGGGAAATCACATAGTAACTCCGTGAATACCAGGGATTTCTTTGATTTGGATTTTTTGAATTCCAAATCAAACTCTTGTAGAATTGCTATCCATTTTGAATATTTTCCCCCCAGCAACTGTCGCGACAATATAGAAGTCATGGGGTTGCAATCTGATAAAATGGTAGTTTTTCTAAAGAGGACGTAGTGTTGAAATCTCTGTATTTCTTGAATAGCTGCAAGGGCGAGCTTTCAACATAGGAGTATTTCATTTCCGTATCATTTAAGTTTCGGCTTAAATAATATATAGGATGTTCAATTCCATTGTCTTCTTGAACTAAAACCATTGCTATGGTTGTATCTGCTGCAGCCAGATACAGGTTAAAGTCTTTTTGATAATCAGGAGCATACATTAATGACGCTTGTATTAGGGATTGCTTTAAAGCATCAAAGGAAGCTTGTGCAACCTGATCCCAAACGAAGGGTACTTCCTTTTTCAATAGATGAGTATAACCTTTAGCTAGTTCAGCATAATTTGGAATGAACCTCCTAAGGAAATTTGCTTTCCCTTGGAGTTTCTGAATCTGAAGTAAGTTTGAAGGTGGAGGCAAATCGATGATTGCCTGAACCTTGCATGGGTCGAGGCAAATTCCATCCTTTGAGACCACGAAGCCAAGTAAACGACCAGAACTGACACACAACACACATTTGTGCGGATTGAGTCGTATCTTGTAGTGTCGGCAATGTAGAAATATCTCTCTGAAATGGCGCGGATGATCGGTCTGCTTTCGTGAATGAGCTGGAAGATCATTGAGATATGGTTGAATGATGTTTTTGATGTCATGGAAAGCATAGTTCATTTCTCTCTGAAAAGTTTCCCCTGCATTCTTCAAACCAAAGGGTAGCTTGCAATATGCGAATGTGCCCACGGACAAATGAATGCAGTCTTTGACTGGTCCTGTGGGTGGATATTTATTTGATTATACCCGGAAAATCCATCCATAAATGAAAAGATTTCACATCTGGCGCATTCATCAATTATCTGGTCAATAAAGGGTGTAGGGTAGTTGTCTTTCGGACAAGCTTGATTTACATCCCTGTAATTGATGCAAACTCTAACCGTTCCTTGTTTTTTCATCACAGGAACAATATTCGATACCCAATCGGTCAGAGGAACAGGGTAAATGAAACTAGCATGGAGGAGTTTGCAACTTCCGCCTTGATGGCAACGGCTTTCTTGGGGTGCCCCTGCCGTAGCCATTGTCGTACCGGTTTGACATCTAGATACATCTTAATTTCATGTTCAACAATGCTCGAGTCAATACCTGGCATTTCATCATATGACCAAGAAAAGACATCTATAAACTTGTGAAAGAGAGCGCTATATATTTCCAGTTCTGAAGAAGAACAAGATTTGCCAACATGAATATTCTCTACAACATCTAGTTTGGTTGAGATATTTATGGCAGTAGTCTCTTCGATATTGGATAGGTTTCTCTCGGAATCCACTGTATTTACAGTATTTGTCAGAAATTTGAATACTGAAGGATGGTGTAAGTTGATGGAATTATCTTCTTTCCATTTAAGAAGATGGGAACGATGATGGTAATCTTCCCATGATGCCCCATCAATCATCATCGATTGAATGATTCCATCATCTGTAGAGTGTACTTGCTACCAAGGATCTGAAGGGGTGCTATATTCCTTAGATCTATCTATCCAAATGCTTGATGAGCGTTGATGCGGCTTTGCCTCTCATTCTGAAAACATTGATTGCTATAATATTTCCAGTGGGGTTAGAGGCAAAACTTGCAGATGATCCATTTTAACATTGTTTTCTGACATCTTTTGAATTGAAGATATCATATTGCAGGTTCCTACATTAGCCACTTCCACCAAATTTTTTGGAGGTGGTAGGGTAAAATTTCCCATTAATGTGGGGTGTTTTAGTAGGCCTACTCCGATATTGTGAAGTGTGCTAAGGCTTCCATGGATCATCGAAATGCTTCCCGTAACTTGCGAACTGTTGGGGAGAAAATTTTGTTGGTCGATGATTGTAATTCCTCCTTGGGAAGGAAATGTTATTTTCATAAAGTAGGTCGACACGACGACTGCCATGGCATATATCCAGGGTCTTCCCAGTAGGATGTTGTAATCGAGGTTTCCGTCGATAAATTCAACATCAATTTCTACTATTTTCCCCCCAGTTCGACTTGCAAGTTACTTAATATTCCATACGGGGTGTATGTTCGTCTATCAAATGCTTTTAATGTCGTGGACAATTGCGACAAGGATGGAGACCCTAGAGTTTTCCAGCAACTCATCGACATGATACATGTGGATGCCCCCTCATCAATAATTTTTCTATGAACAGTTTTGTTGAGGGCTTTCACTTGAATGAGGAAATCTAGTTGAGCTGGTGACTGAGGGTCGTATCCTTTGTGATTAAAAGATACAAGATTGGAATCCGTTGGGTCAATCCCACCTATTTCTGATAATAAAGCCTGCTTATGGGAGGGGAAATTTTGCAGTACCTCAAGAGTCGACATCGCGGATGGAGATTGGGCTAAATCCTCCACTATATTATAGTGTTTTGCTGCTCGGGCACAAGGATTAAATGTCGATTTGTGTACTACTCCCTTTGGCGGTTTTATTGTTAATTCAGGAATGATGGGTGGCACAACTTCGGTCGAAGTTGTTGTTGAACTACTAGGTTGATCATTATCCTTTTTGTTCAACATCTGTGGATTCCCGTAATATTTACTCCTTGTCGATATGAGAGCATCATTCAGTTGCTTTGAAACTGACAACATTAGCACTTGGGATGAGGAAGAATTTTCACTAGCAACCAGATTTGTTCCTGGGTTTGGAAATGGATCAGTCAATACAGCCGAGGTTTTTGAACTTTTGAAGGATTTTCTAAGTTCATCTTTATATGGACACTCATTGGTCCAGTGATCCTCGTCACATATATGACATGGAGTTTTTGGTTTCCTATTCCTAGAAGGGTTTGCAGAAGATTTTTTAGGAGATGAGTCCTCCTGGTTTTTCTTCTTCCCTTGTTTTTTCTTCTTTCCTCCTAGTTTCTTGGGTTCTTTGCCTTTGTCTTTCGACATGGAATTTACTTCCGAGGCTAGAAGTTCTTCATTTGAATTTTGACTTGAAACCGTGTGGGCCTTTTTCAACGTAGCCTTTGTGGTTTTAGTGCTTTTCGTACCTATCACGCCATCGTCGGCATGAGAGTCTTTGTTTGATTTAGGAGGCGGAGGAACGGAAAATTCTGGTCTAGGAGCATCAGGGATTTTATCGTAGAGCATGCCAAACTGAGTATAGATCAAGTCTAGATATTGTGCATGAGCAATAACTTTCTCTTTAGTGATGACTCCTCCCTTTGCCACATCTTCTGTAATAGCGGGTAACAGAGACTTAATAAACCATTCAACCAATAGCTGATCAGGAGCATACGTTCTTACCAATTTCAAACAAATGAAATCCAGCTCATTCATTAAGGCCCTACTGCGATGGGTCACTTCTTGTCAACATCAGCTCATTATCCAAGAAGTTGACTTAGGAACAAGCCTTTCAGTACTTTGAAGTTTGCATGCCTCAATGCCAAGTTTCTCACATTAGGCGACAGGTTTACATCAATGGCCTTCGACCAAGAGATTTTACGTGGTGTTCGACGCCAAGTCCTTTTTCAAACCACGTGAATTGTACTGTAGTACCTTGAGGGTCATTGTCATTATTGGTGATTCATCTCGCGCCGGTTAACAGCCTACATCATTGGCTGGTAATCAGGCGATGCCTTTCCATGTTCTACTCCAGAACTTTTTTCACATGGATCGACTTGTACTCCGAGTGAAGATTGAACGAGTTTTGAAGACCCTGGATCTAGTTTCATCCATCTAGGCTGTGATATATTCAGGAATATAGAGACATCAAGTGTACATCATTGCCAAACAAATGATCATCCAAATCAAAGGATGATGAGTCCAAATCATCAGTCTACCACACAGAGGATTGTTTGTCCTACGTACATGAAAATGAATTTATAACGTTGAGCATGGGAATGCCCGCCTCAGCTAGATCATGAAAAAATGTTGTCAAAATAATGTATTGTATTGTATCTTATTACAAGTCGCCTCCCAGATCGAAGAAACTTCAGATCCTCATAGTAAAGCATTTCACCCGACATCAAAAATATTAACGACCTCATGCTTTAGGGGGCAACTGTTATAGACATTTTTGGGCACTTCAACCCCAATCATAAATGTTTATAAAATAAGGGTTCCTAAGTCCCTAAAACTGTTGCTTCACTGCCTAAAGGAACAAGGTCAGCTGATTACATCATATCCCAAAAGTTCTCCACTAAAAGCTGCTCATAAATGGTCAAAACTGGACCATACTGAAAACCCAGTGCAATGCATATCACCTTCCCAGTGTATAGGGTGTGATGCATACTAAATGGCTCCTCTGTAGGGTGCGATGGTTGGGAATGGGCAAATGGCAGGGACAAAATGCGAGGTGGAAGATCATGGAATCTTCCAGAAGCTTCCCCTCTGACACTTGCCTCTCTATTTTTGACCAGGGATGAGTAAGATATCATCATTCTCCAAGTGGAATCAGGAACTATCAGAGAGAGGACACTAATCATGACCCAAGAAGATGACTCACCTCCCTACAATAATCTATATATGGATCCCTCATCACAGAGATCCAGAGGCTGGAATTTTGTATCTTATAGAGAAGTGCTGTTGGTTTTCTGGAGAAACTTCATAGTGTTGGGTGATCTAAGCTTTACTTGAGGTGAAGAAGGGCTTTCTTGCTAGAGGATGATGCTGGGTCAGAACATATGGTTGTAATCCTCTTTCTACTCTTGATCTTAATAAAGCTATTCTAGTTTTCTTCCATATTCTTGTATGTTTACTTATATATGCATTTGTATGGTTAACACATATCTGATCCTGTGTTATTTATGAATATAGATCTTTGTTCTTCGATAGTAGTATGTTGCTGTGATTCCACAGGTTCTCTTTGAAGTTGGGTAGATGAAGAAGAAGTGGTGAAGCTCTATCAAGAAGGAGAGGAAATGAAGCGCAAGACTAAGGTTGGTCTTCTTGGTTCTCCTCTTGTCTATTTTCATAAAAGAAAACGAAAGTAGACTTTACTTGTTTGTTTCTAAGATAGCCACCCATCTTAGTGGGAATAGCAGCATCCGAGTGGACACTATTCCCGGTAACAAAATGGTGACCATACTGGGGAGCGACTAGATTGTTTGTTAGCCTATCTTTGTTTCTTTTATAAACTTACAGACAGAGCCTGAAGCCAAGCTAGCTAGCCTTCGAACTGCATTTGTTATACAAATGCAAAGTAGATCAATGTCGCTTTAGTCTATCTCCGGGTTTTGTTTATGAATTAAACAAACGATCTGCAAACAATATAATTTCCCTAAGTGGTGGCTCTAGTAACCTCCTTAGATCTACCCCTGTGATTTACATATACTGAACATCACTTACTCAGCCTAAATCCCTGAACTGAATTGCAAATTATGAGTAAAAACTCGTTCAAAGTCTTGTACTAGTACCATGACACCCTGCCTTCAAGGCAGTCTGTATGCATCGCACTTCCCGAGTGCAGTAGGTGCGCTTCATACCGAATTCACTGTGTGACAGGTGCGATGGTCAGGGAAGGTTAACTTTACCTTCAGACTTTGGTTTTTTCCTCACTGTTTTCAATTCTATTCAGGAGTTTTGCTGTCTATGGTCAGTGTATTCCTATGAAAACCCCCTTCTCTTACATTATTCTGCCTCCATAGTGCAAATAACTATAAGTGTTTTTATGTATTGTGCACCATTTTCAGTTCTCTTTTGCAAAAAAGTAGCATAGTCGAACTATCGTTTCTTGATCTGAAAGTTTTATAGCTGTCATTTTCAGTTTTAGAAGACAATCCCATTGTTCTTGATAGTCGATTATATAGTTACTATTGCATATGATTTGAATTAATAGTTTTTAAAGTGTCGAAAAACAATTTTCATTTCGAAATCGCAAAGTGTCTCTCTTACCTTCACTTCATTTTGAAAAGAATTTTTTTGAGTATTGTCGCTTTGAAAATAATTCAGGTTTTCACTTAGCCTTCTTATCATCATCCACACATTAAAAAGGCTAAAAAAAAATACATGCATGTGCATTTGCATTTACACTACTTGGTTTGATTTAGGACGGTGCATTTAGCGTGTGCTCTGTGCTCTTTGCTGAAAGATTCTTAACTTTATTTCCTTAGTAGCTAGGATTTTCATTGCCTAAAGAAGATTAAACATTTCTTTATCATCTTAGACTACATTTTAGGAATTGTATACACATCACGCGGTGAACCTAAAAGGAAAATTTTTAAGCAAGATCAACTTAAAATAAATTTAATGAATCTAACAATGCTTTGGAACCTAACGCACAACATCTAGAGGTCTAGAATAGAGACGTATTCTGGCATCATAAAACCTGGTAACTGTTGTTTTCATTGTTGGTTGGGTGATTCCTCCACTCTGAGATGGAAAGTGCCAGTACGGACTTGTGCTCCCATGTACCGTCGATTATGTTTTGGGAGACCACAATAGGTTGCATCCTTTATCCTTAGGAAGCCGTGTTTGCCGCCCTATCGATCGCAATGCACTGAACACAAAATTCAGGAAGATTGAATGCTATACCATATGTTCTGACCCAGAATCATCCTACAGCTAGAAAGCCCTTCTTCACCTCAAGTAAAGCTTAGATCACCCAACACTATGAATATACACCAGAAAACCAACAACACTTCTCTACAAGATACAAGATTCCAGCCT
>APFE031255729.1:0-17266 GCA_000404065.3 Pinus taeda | reverse complement strand
AAAAAATGTGTAGAAGCCTGAAAACCAATCTTGGATTGGCAGTCTTATGCAGAAAATATAAGGTGAAAATCAGGGTCACCTGACACTTTATATTTTCCAAAAAAAATCTCTTTTTCACCATCATTCCATCCTCATTTCATTCCGCTTCACTCCATATTTCATTTCATTTCATCTCACTTCATTCATCTTTCACTTCATTCATCCTATCTCACTTCCACCAATAAAGTCCCTCTCAGGATTATTCCGTCCATATCAGTTTGTTCTAATCATCTTTGTGCAGGCAGAAAAGTATTGTTGCAGATTCTGCAGCTCATACCGAGTTTCCGCAGCCAATACACTCTGTCTCTGCAAACAAAACAATTCTGTGTTCAAAAAAAAAAATAAAAAAAATTCAGAGGTATCATCATCAAAAGAGCAGCAAGGATACATAGCACCTGCAAGACCAGAAAGCAATCAAAAGTTAGCTACCATAATCAGTAAGGGAATCAGATGCAAATATATAAAGGTATGTTCCAAAATTTCTAATCAACATTTTAATATCATTTTTGCATAGTTTCAATTCGTAATAGGAGTCACTTAATGTAATGATTAACAAGTTATCCCACTCCTCGTCCACGATCTCGCCTCATCCACCTCATCACCCTCCTAACGGTTTCCTAATCCCTACTGATCCGAACGTAATACGAGCTGCTCTTCTGTTAATCATTCGTACCTCAGTGACGTATACCGGTGTACCACGGCTCTCCATATGATCATTTCCGCAGCCAAGTGTATATAGCCACTCAAAGCTCATAAATTTGACCGTTGCACTCGCATGCATAAAACTTGTAGCCGTATTCATTTCTACCCTCATACCACTGGCTTCATTTCATTTTCATACATCGCTCTCATTTCATTGTAAAATCTCTCTTTGTTTTTCCTCACCTCACTGTTCAAAACCCCGAGTTCTGCACCTCACTATTCATTGCATTACGATTACTATACAATCGTAATTCCTTTGTTTTCTGTAGAAGTATTCTCCTCAAACATCCATACCCACTGTCAGAGCTTTAAGTGCAACCGAGAAACTGAGAATGGGGAAGCTGTTGAGAGCAGAACCGGAGGGTTCAAAGTTTTTAGAGGGTTACCCACAGGTCAGAGAAGCACTGCAAAAGGCCGAATGGCTGAATTTTATTCAAAAATTTAAAGGGTACCATAAGGAAGTGACAAAGGCATTTGCCCGGTCGTTTGACGGAAAAGCCGTGGAGGTAGGTGACTTACAGTTCACCTTAACCGAGAGTACCCTGGCCACAACAACTGAATTGCCTCAAACTGGAGAACGCTGGTTCAAAAATAGGACAGTGGAAGATCAAGAATGGAGAAAAATGCTTAAGAATCCAGGTATGGATACTTCCATTTTCACCAAGGGTATCCTTGTACGTGTCATTAAAGAGGAATGGACTTCATTATTGCTTCTTGTTCAAAAATTTTTAACATGTGAAAGCCGTTTCGGTGTCATGTATATATACCATACAAGACTCATGATGCATTTCATGGAAGACAGAGCGATCAATTTACCCTGTTTCTTATTTGCTAGTTTAAAGAAAATGTGTAACACTGTTCAGAAAAATGTGGGAAACATTGAACCCCATTTGTATCACCATGGGCTTATTAAGATTCTAATTGAGGAACAGTTGAAAAATAAAAAGGATACATGGGAGAAGTTTCTCATTAGGAACCATTTTCAAGAGGTAGTTGAAGCCTCCAGTAGCTCTCCTAGGGTACCAAAAAGAAATAGGAGAGGAGGAAAAGAAATTATTGACCAAGAAACTGCCAAAAAGACTGCTGTAGAAACTGCTCCAAAGACTGCCCAGGCAACCGCCAGAGAGGAAAGGAAAAAGGGAGTCAGCACTAAAAGACAAAAGGGGGATAAAGGGAAAACCATTTTGCAAGAATCAATTCCTTCACCAGAGCCCTCAATTGAAGAATCCCAAACACTGGCTGACAGATTAGTGCAACTGCAAACCACTGCCCTCTCAAAGAGAAAACAAAAAGAGAAACATAGTGCCCAGCAGAAGAGCACTAATGTACAAGTAAGGAGAAGCAGTAGGTTGAAAGGGAAATGGAGTGTGACCAAAGGCAAAAAATCCCATTTTGTTGACTTAGGCACACTAGAAAAGTCTCCAATTCTTCTAGATGTTGAGCCTAGTCCTCCACGGGAAGAAAGTCCCTTCCAGCAAGAGAGAGAGGGCAATTTTCAAGAATTTGAGTTCAGAACAAGACAAACACCTGATATAGACCCTGATCAGCAGAAAGCATATGATTACTTGGATACCTTAGAGCAATTTGCTGCCGGTCCAAGCACTATAGTACCTCATGATGAACAGGTCAAATCTCTAAAACAAGAGGTATTTGAGATGGAAGTCTTGAACCGGCACATTAAGCAGGAGAATGAAGCCTTAAAAGAACAGAGAAAAGTGGACAAAATGGTCCATGGCAATACAATGCTTCACCTGGGTCTCTGGCAGAAAAAGAATAGAAAATTGAAAAAGAAATGCAAGAAGCTGAGCAGGGCCTTAATTAATTTGAGGTTTAGATGTTTGGTTAAGAAACCAAAAGTAAATATGGCAGTGAGAAGAAAAAGGAGAAGGTTGGATGTCTTGGCAGAGGCATCTGAGCATATAAACTGAGAAATCATGACAAGTTTTGGTTGCATGAGAACATGCAACACCTTCACAGTGGGGGTATGTTGAGCCTCAAACCTGCACTCATTTACCCATCCTCCCAACAGCCTTTTTCCTACTTATCTCCTTCTTTTGTCATCATTTCCTTCATCAACTTGTTCAAATCATTGCATTATAGGACTTTTTAACATGATTTTCTAACTGTGCTAATGGTTGACTGTTGGTTTAGATTTTTGGTTCAAGTACAACAATTCCGCAGCTGTTACAGGTTTCTGCAGCTGAGCACTGATTCCGCAGCTGATCCCAGATTCCGTAGCTATTTTCTTGTTTGATATGATCCAGGTGTCTTCTAGAGAAACGAGCCACATGGGCAAGTTTGTATGACTGTGTACATGGTATGTGTGCTATCGGTTCAGCAAAACTCGCCAACGACACCCCTGGTCAACGCGGAGGTAGCTTGGGTCAAACAGCAAGGTTGCAAACGGTGGCACGGCTCTGTGTGTTCGGTTGGAGCACGTAAGTCACAACCAGCTTCTCCGTTAGCCATGACGATTGCAGGGGACCATAATCCAACATCAGATTTATTAGACCACGATGACCATTCCCTAGATCCGAGCTCGGTGCTGCTGGACGTGTCCTTTTCCTAGTTGTTAGTTAGCTTCATTTACGCATAAGACAGTTGATGTTTTTGCTATAAATAAAGCATTTCCATACGTTGAATAGTTAGTCTGATGTGGTTTAATACTTTGCTATTATAAACTCTGTTTTGAAGACCTTTTTATAAAGCGTTTTATGCTTCCCACTGTGTTTATTATGAGTTGATTTAATTTGAAGAAGACAGTTCTGTTTCTATTCGTGTAGCTGATCTTTTAATTGGTTGAAGTGGATGGAGGGCCCCTGTCTGCTACAACCATTGTACAGTAGCCTTTGAATTTCCTTTTCTGCATTTCTTTTTCTTTACTTGATCATGTATATTAATGTACAATTTTGAATTATGCTGTTTTGTATTTCTTTAATCTTCATGACTGATCAGTGTGTTTTTACAGCTTTGATTAGGAGCTCGGGACAGTGTGCTTTTACTTCTTTTTAATACTAGTGACATATGAAGTGTCTTACCTTAACTGCTAATTTTTTGCTGTGATTTTCATTAGTTACTTGATTAGCTAGTTTCTTTATTTTGTTTACTTTATCAAAGTTTTATCAAGATGCTAATCTCTTAATGGTTCTGTTTATCATAATGCAATAATCTTTATGGGACCAAAATATTATCTAACTACAACTTGATTTATTTAGTTTTTAGAATCATATTGCCAATTCACTCCTAACTCTTCTTTTTCACATGATCAATTCAGCTAAAGGCAGAAGGTTAAGGAAGAATACGTAGTGTGATTTGTCATTTAAATTTTGGATTCCTAGAGTAGTGCTTTTGCTTTCAGCAGAGTTAATGTAAATATCATTTCCATTTCTAACAACAGTAAGGGTATTGGACTAGTGCCATTAGTCTTTCGTTTAATGCTTTGCTTTCTTTTGATGCTTTAGTTTCATTTCAAGTCATTATTCAAGTCTTCTCTTTAAAATTTAAGAAGCATTTAGAAATCATCACATACACACACATTCACTCACTTGTTTATAAATTCATCACATCATATTAGGAATATAATTTAGACATAAACTAAAAACGACAAAAAGAACTAGGAAAGGCTACTTAAATATATATTGTACACTTCACTTCATCAGCTTACGAGCCCCGGGTTGACAATTTATGATAGCAATTTAGACAACACTAAATTGACCAAACAATAGCCCATTGGAAAGACCTCTACGAGGACTACGAAAAAAAATACAATTTTTGATAGAAAAATAACTGGCGGTAGATTTCCCAAAAAACATCGTTTAGGGCCTCAAAATGGCTCCGGAAGTTTAGGACCCGAAAAACTACTGAAAAGAGTAAATTGTGATATAATTAAGTAAACTAAAAGAAATGAAAGAGATAGTTGTGGGGGTCCAAGTGGAATTAGTGGGTGGCCACCAATATACACCTGGATCATTCCTCCCCCCTTAGGAAGCAATGGTCCCCATTGTGTTGAGTTCCTCCCTAAGATGAGGAAGCTTCTGCTGAGTTGGGTCTCTAGTGAGTTGTTCTGCAATATCTGATGTGTCCAGGAATGGTGGGAAGCATGGTCAGCAATGGTCCACATTGAACAGTCGGTGTAAGCGAAGGAATGGAGGAATGTTGTGCTTCCAAGCATTGTTGCCCATAGCCTTGGTATTGGTGTAAGGACCATGTCGGAGTGGTCTGAGTTTCTGATGGGTTCTGGTAGGGTGTTCTCTCTGTAGATGCAACCAAACTTTGTCACCCACCTTAAACTTGTGTGGTATCCCTGTGGGTGAGGAGAAGTTGTTCCTGTGTTCTGTCATGACCGTATCCCTTTGATGCTACTGTTGCGTGGAGGAACCCTTTGCGGGGGTCATGGATGTAGCAACGATATTCCCCTTACTTTGGGAGTGAACCAGATAGAGAATGAATTTCCTAGTCTTGGAGATGAGCTTGCTGCCTTTCTTGGCAGTGATCAAAGAGGTGGCAGCAGGTGGGGCTACCTTCGGTATCCTGTATAATGAATTATCCAAAGAAATAATGGCAGCGTGAGGCCTTGACTCATACAAAGCATGTTTCCTCCACAAGTATGGCTGGCCTAATAGTACATCGCAAACATCCAGAGGTGTAACATCACATAATACATCGTCTGTGAAGGGCTTGATGCCGTAGGGAAGGCGGCATTGCTGGTGAACTTTGAGATCTCGTCCTTCGTGAAGCCACCCGATACTGTACGGCTGTGGGTGTGGTGTAGTCGGTAGGCCCAACCATTTCACGACCTCTGTTGAAATGAGGTTCTTTTGGCTCCCACTATCAATAATGAATTGTAGTGGTGAACCCTTCACCCACATTTGTGAGTGGAAAAGGCGCTCCCCTCCTATAGGTCTTCAGGTTCATTATTTTGGATCTTCGCAGTGGTAATAGTGGCGTTGGGCTCCGCATCAATGATCTGCTTCCCTTTGCCATTCCCGTTGTCGGGTTCTAGCTTAGGGTCAGAACATGTATCTGATTCAGAAGCCTTTAACTCGACCACCAACAACTGCTTGGTCCGACACTCACTTGTGTTATGAGTGGGACTCTTGTGGAACTCACACCACTTTCCTGTGTCCTTCTTCTACTTCGTGGTGTTTTTATTTTCTTGCGGCTTCGACGGGTTTTCTTGGGTCACCCCACCTTGGCTTTGTCCTTTGGGCTTTGGATTTGCAGATCCAAAGTTTCACTTCTTCTGTTTGAACTTTTGCTCAATTTTGACAGCGTATCACCACGCCGTGCCAAGTGAGGAGATGTTCAGGAACTCCTTCTCTTCCTGGATGTATCCCTGTAGGGAGTCGTAGTATTTGAATACCAGATGCAGCTCAGAATATTTGATACCCAATTGTGTGCGAAGGGCATGAAAAATGTTTGTGAACTCCGACACATCTTGGTCTCGTCCCTGCCACAGTGTGGTCCATTTTATGTATTTGTCCTCATAGCTTTCGACAGGGTAGTACTGCTTCTTGATGGCATCCTTGAAGTCATTCCAATTGGGTGTGGCTGAAAACAGTGAGCATGTACTTTCATCCTTCTGCTCGCAGTAGGATTCCCACTAGTCCTTGACGTGGGGGGCTACCTTGAGAAGAGCGAAAACAATCTTTTCCCAACTTGAAAATTCATGAACAAAAAAATACCCATCTAGCATATTTAACCATTTATCTACAACATCTACGTCTACTTGACCCTCGAAGATGGGGATTTCAAAGCTAACTTGTACCTTAAACGATGTGGTGTTTCTAGAGTAGCTGTTGGAAGCCGATGCGTCGCCTCTGGGTAGCCGTTGAAGGATCTGCACAAAGCTATCCATCATCGTGTTCCTTTGCCGCTCGAGTGCTTCTTCGAGCAAGATTTTGATAGGATCTCTTGCCCCCTTGTCTTTCTTCTCATTTGCCATGGGAGGTTGTCGGGATTTGTGAGGTCGGTATTGCAAAGGTTCGACCAGTTCAAGCCCTAACTCCTTATATCCTGACCTCGCTGGGGACATGCAAAGAAAAACAGAGAAAAAGAAAACCGCTCTAATACGACTGGTCCGAATTTAAGCAAGAACGCAAAAAAATACAGAAAGAACCATATACACAAAGATGCAATGGAAATAATACTTCATTTCATTAATGGAAAATACTGAAATATGCTTACAACTAGAAATCGAAATAAACCAGCTAGGGTGATGGTAGCTTATCTCTGAGAAGATATGTGGTCGCTACATGCCTCTGAACTATGTTACAATGACGCTCAGAGGCCTATTTATTGTTGAGAAAAAATGGAAAACCCTTCACATTCCAAAACCTAACCCTAGAAGATGAAACCCCAAATTGTGGGCCCTGTTTTTGGGTAAGTTGGTACATCAACTTCTCGGGGTCGCGAATTGGTCGTATTATCTCCGTTTGACGTGCATGATAGCCCATTGGAAAGATCTCTCTGAGGACTACGACAGAAAGGATGATTTTTTGCTAGTAATATCATTGGTAGTAGATTTCCCAAAAAACATCGTTTAGGGCCTCAAAACGGCTCCGGAAGTTTAGGACCCGAAAAACTGCTAAAAATAGTAAACTGTGCTATAATTAAGGAAACTAAAAAAACTGGAAGAGACAGTTGTGGGGGTCCAAGTGGAATTAGTGGGTGGCCACCAATATCCACCTGGATCATATAGGGTATTACCATTTGGTCTATGCGACGCACTAGCCACATTCCAGCGAGCGGTCCTTGGTATTTTCTCTGATCTTTTGTATGATTGTGTAGAGGTTTGTATGAATGAATTTACAGTGATGGGTGATATTTTTGAAGAAGCTTTACATAATCTTGAGAAAGTTTTGCAGAGATGTAGAGAAACTAATCTCTCATTAAGTAATGAAAAATGTTTTATGATTACGAATGAAGGTACTATTTTGGGTCATCATGTTTCTCCTATAGGAATTAAAGTTGATTCGGCGAAAATGTAAGTCATTGCAAAGATGCCCCCACCAACCAATTAGAAGGGAGCCTGAAGTTTCCTTGGACATGCATGCTACTATTGAAGGTTTTTATTTTACAAAGGTAGCCTCTCCATTATTTAAATTATTGACTAAAGAAGTTGAATTTCATTGGCATGATGAATGTGAAGATGCATTTGATACACTCAAGGAAAAAGTTTCTTCAGCATCAATCTTCAGAGGCCCATATAGGAAATTTCCTTTTCACATTTCCATTGACGCCTCTAATTCAGCCATAGGAGCAGTACTAGGACAAACATAGGATCGTGTAACCCATGCTATTTATTATGTTAGTAAAAATTTAACTCCTGCAAAACTGAAGTACACGGTAACTGAAAAATAATTCTTTTTTATGATTTATTCTATTAATAAGTTTAGACGTTGCATCATGAGCTATGAAGTTTTTGTACACACCGATCACTCTACCATTCGATATCTCATGAATAAACCAATTACTAATGGTAGGGTTACTAGGTGGCTTTTGTTGTTGTAGGAAATTAACATTACAGTATTGGATAGACCTGGGAAGGAAAATTAGGTAGCTAATTTCTTATCTAGACTTAACCATGCAGGTGAGGATGTTCCTGTTAATGATAGCTTTCTTGATGAAAATTTGTTTGCTATTTCTTTTAAAACACCTTGATTTGCAGATATGACTAATTACCTTGCTACAGGAAAGTTGTCTCCTTTCTTTTCATCTATTCAGAAAAAGAGAATTATTAGGAAAAGTGTTGATTACTGTTGGATGAGGGGAGATATTTTTTTCACTATACTTGATTTGATTATCCATAGGTGTGTTAGGGAAGATGATATCTATGAAATTTTAAGATCTTGTCATGATGAACCGTGTGGAAGATATTCTGTAGACAATCGAACAACTTACAAGATCCTTTGCTCAGGTTACTATTGGCCAAGTCTTTTCAAAGATGCAAGAGAATATGTCTAGAAGTGTGACAATTGTCAAAGAATGGGGCGGCCTATATAATTAGACAAGATGCCTTTGCAGCCACAGGTTCTCATAGAACCTTTTGAGAGATGGGCTCTTGATTTTGTAGGTCCAATCAGCCCTACGTCCAAAGGTCACAATTATATTTTAGTTTTTAATGAGTATGTTACAAAGTGGATGAAGGAAAGAGCACTACCTAGAGAAATAGAGAAAATAGTGGTAGATTTTCTTTTTTTATTTTATATTTTTGTAAGATTTGGGGTACTTAGGGAAATATTCACTAATCAAGGTACTCAGTTTGTGTCAAATATTATGTAGGGAATTATGTAGAAATATCAGTTTACTCCTCGAAAGTCCACCCCTTATCATCCACAAGCCAACGGGTAGGTGGAATCAACAAATAAGGTGTTGGAGACAATCCTTACCAAGACAGTGCAATTACATAAGAAGGATTGGTTTGACTGAATTCCTAAGGCATTGTGGGCCTACATGATCACATGGAGAAATACCACTGGCATTTCTCCATATGAATTGGTGTATGGAAAGAAAGCTTTATTGCCCATTGAATTGCATATCAAAACTTTTAAAATGGAAATAGATTTGGGTATATACCTTGACGAAGATCAACAACAAAGGATCCTGCAGCTCAATGAGTTGGATGAGATTAGGCAGGATGTTTTTCAGCATACTGACTTGATTTAGCAACGACTAGCTAAATGGCATGATAGATACATTAAAAAGAAGTAGTTCAAAGAGGGAGACTGGGCATTATTGTATGATTCAAAATTTAAGAACTTTAAAGGAAAATTTAACACACATTGGGTGGGCCCCTATGAGATTGAGAATGTTTTTTATAATGGATCTCTTCGGGTTAAAACCATTAATGATGGGAATGTTACCTTCTTGGTGAATGGGCATAGAAAAATTTATATCAAAAAACCCAATCCAAGGAGGAATTTGCGGAAGAAATTGTGAAGAAAAGAGAGTTGAAGATGGTGAGAGAACAAATCATTCCTTCCATTATCTCTTCCTGATTTCCACTAACACAATGAGCTCACTCTATTCCTCTTTGTGCTCAGTAAAACATGATAGGAATGTTTTTTGGGTATAGGCTTATTAATTTTTCCAGGCCCAATGGACGAGTTACAAAAAAGGAGCCCCCTCGGAGTCTTCTTTTCCAAGTATTTTAGACTCTCTAAAAATGAAATCTGAAGAGCATGGACTACACTGGGCTCGTTAAAATTATAGGTCGGTAGGTTCTGTAGGATGCTCTCAATAAATTTTATTTTAAGTTAAACTTGGATTGCTCGTGTTAGACTGATGTGGGATTTCTTAAGGCCCTCATTTCAACAATGTTGGCCCATCGACATTAGCAAGTTATCTGGGTGCAAGATCAGAGCCTTATGATGCCTTGAAGCTTGTATGCCCTAATGATAGGCTACCTCGCTAACAGAAATGGGGAATCACTATGGATCCTTGACTATTGGATCCTACAGGGGAGTTCAACAATAGCTCATTAATTCGCACCCGATAGGATGCATCAGGGTACCTTGACCCTCACTCTCATTAAAGGTGATGGGCATTGCATTGATTAACAATTAACCTCAATAGATGGTAATCCAATGAGCTCATTGCACATTCTACATCAACACCTTTATTCATGTGCAGTGAACTATACACAAACGAGGGGGAAGTGTTGATTAATGGTTCAATTTCCTGCAGAAGCTTTGCAAGTCATGGTTTGATTTCCTACAGAATCTCCGCAAGTCATGGTCTAATTTCTTGTAGAAGTTCTAAAAGTCGTGGTCTGATTTTCGATAGAAGTATCAACAGTCATGGTTCCATTTCAAGCAAAAGGCTCAGCAATCCTGATTCTATTTCCTGCAGCGACACCTTGATTTTCTAAAAAACAAAAGCCATAGATAGAGAATCAACTTAAATTATTTAAAGTACTCACATATTTTAATTACTAGTCGAGGTCATGAATTATGAAGTCATATATCTGATCTAACTATTAAGTGGGTTATCATCTTAAGGACAAGCACATTTCATCCAAAGGACTAGACCATTGGAATGTAAGAAAGGTAAATTACAACCAACGACAACACACTTGAGGTAAAGGGTAATTAACTCTTTAATTTTTAACATTTGTATGATTTTTTAGCTATGGTCAACATTGTGGCAAAACACGACTATAATCCAGTGCATTATGACTCTAGATCCATGCCTAATCACCATGATTCTGAGATGACCAATAGACGTACTCCCCATATCTTCCTACAGGTCGAATCACGAAGAGAATCATGATCGTGACCTATCTCTCAAAAATCTTGTGCTTTTTGATAACTTTCTATAATAAGCCCCCCCTTGTCGCACAAGTCCATTGCAAAGCTTGAACTCGATATTTTCAAAGAAGAGCATACGCCCTATCTTCCAAGTTTTCACCATGTGGAAATTGCATGCTCCTGTTTGCTTCAAGCCAAAAGGGCCTAAGCTGTTGGAGGCCGACACTCATAGTAAGAAGACATTGGAAAAAGCAAGGTGGTTGCCATTTTTCCAGCGATTTAGTGACTACAACACAAAAGTCACAAAATATTTCGCCCTAAATCTAAATGGTGATAAGGCTCAAGTTGGGGATGTCAAATTCAGTTTGACCAAGGGTTTGGTAGCGGGAGCATGAAAAATTCTATAGTTGGGATAAAATTAGTTTAAAAACCACCGTTTCAACAAGGGCTTGTGCATGTCTTTCCTTCGTAAAGAAAATTCTGACCCCGACTGAAGTAAGGGAATTTCGTAGGATTTCTTGCAAAGTAAGTACCAAAACTTATTGTTTTTCCTGCAAAAATACATAACGTGTGAAGGTCACTTTGGGCTTGCATTCTTGTTTCACATTCGACTCCTCACCCATTTTCATGACAATGCGTTAAATTTTCCATATTACTTGAGAATGTCTCTGATGAATATGTCGACAACTGCCAAGGAGAGGGGGACCAATTTAGAGGAAAATGTTTATCACCATGGGCTGATGAAAATCATCCTGGTAGAGGTTCTGAAAGAAAAGAAGCGGACATGGGGGCAGTTCTTCGCCAAAAATTACTTTACAAAAAATGAGGATTCTGATCCTCAAATTCCATGGAGGAAGCATCGACAGAAAAACCAAAGAAAAAGTTGTGGATGCGTGGGCTATAAATAAGGGAAAAAGAGGAAGATAAAAAATTTTACCCTTCAGAGTCTATAGAGGAAAAACCAATGGAAAAATGAAAGAAAAAGAGATGGAATCATGGGCCACTAGTAAAGAATGAAGGAAGTGATGACCTTAACTCTCTGAAGCCCACCGAGAAGAATCTTGTAGAAAAACCAAAGAAGAAAAGGTCGCAGACCCTTTGGGCTCCATATGAAGGAAGAAGATAGGGACGAATAAATGGTGGTGACAGGGGAGACTGTGGGCACTTCCACCTCTATGAAAAGATTTACCAAAAGTCAGGTTTTTCAGCTGGCAATAAAGGATACTATGGATGCAAGAGTGTTTCCTCAAACACTGGATAAGAATAAGGAGAAACACCATGGCCCACACAAAGGTAAAGAGATGATCGAGTCAGTTGAGTTCATCAGCGAAGAAGCAATGTCCTTTTAGGACTCCCCACTGCATCGAAATGGGAATAACACAGCAGGAGAACAACAAGGAGAGGAGGACCTCAAGTCCCCTGAATCCCTCTAAGAACATCAGGAAGGGGAAGTCACCCCGAAGAAGAGATGGTCTCTACAAGAATTGGAAGAAATCATCACCAAGCTCACCATTTCGAAAAGATCCATGAGAAAGGAAAACGAGACCTTGAAAGAGAACAACCTGCATATACAAAAGGAACATGAGGAGTGGGTCTAGAAGAGCCTTGAATTATGAAAAAGATGCAGGCTAGGATTGATCGTCTGAAAAATAAGAATGAATTATACAAGGGTCAAATTCGTGCATAATCTAGTGGTAACCAGTTGAACCAATTGGCAAAGATAGCATATGAGTTGGATGTAGTAGCTGCAGCTTGGGATAAGGAACAATTTCCTTTTCTTTTTATTTTTTGGGTAAGATGCAACATTTTTTCTTGCATAAGGGTCATGCAAGAGGCTAGGTGTGGGGGAGATGTTGGGGCTTGGTTTTCCCCAATTTTGACACCTTTTTCCATAATTTACCTCTCCCATTTTGAACTATCTTTAACCCCTACTATGCCTATTTTGGTTATAATACTTGGGTTTTTTCCAAATGGGTGTCGTATGCTGCACCATGAAAATTAACATGAAAAAGTGTCTTTTACCATAACTTTAAGTATTCCCTACAACTATTTGTTCCTTATTTAATTACCATGCCAACTAATCTAGAGTTATTGTGCAGATTTGTTTTGATTTGAAAATAGGCCCACATTTCTTGTAGACAGTTATGCAATCTTATTTCTTTTAAGCACTCCAGAATTCCTGTAGCCGCAGATTTCCTGTAACCGTCCAGATTTCCTACAACAACATCGGCGGTTAGCTATGTTCCATGAATATGTAAGTCAAACGGGAACATGGGTTTTGTGGGGAATTTATCACATATGGATGGTGTTCTATTGCCCATTTCAGATATTCCAACAATACTGCCCAGATTCACAAACCTTCTCTCATTGGCCATTTGGAGGAAAGCTACAACCATGCAATGAATTTCATCTAATCCATTCTTTCAATCATGGATTAGACCCAGTATGGCTAAATTTGATATTTTGTAATAGGATTGTTAGCTGATGGCTTAGATTAGTAGTCTTCCTTGCTTTGAGCCATATATGGGCTTCTGTAAATGTGTAAATTATGTTCTAGTTTATATCATAGGGGGTTGTTGGGTTGGTTTCAGCTAATAATGTATATCATATTGTACTTGACTGTATATTTTTTAGATTAATACAATATAATATGTTCTGACTGTTTTAGTGATAAATCTCTTCTAATTTGAAGGGGTTGTGAGTAAGGGAGGACCCCTTTTGCTCACAGCTCTCGTAGTCTAGTGTTTATGCATTTTATTTCTCTTACATAATAATAATATTTTTCCTACAAGTAATGCACTGTTTTTGATATATCAGCAACAATTGATTAAACGAACTAGTTTCCTGTTAATGTGTGGAATTCATTTAGTCAAGATTTCATTCATCATGTTGAGTCGATTCCTGAGATTCCTGTAAGTTGATTTCTATATCTTTTCCTAATCATCATCAGCAATCATAAGAGATGTAGAGGGATTTTTGATCCACTCTATAGCCTTTGCTACTAAGTGATTGATGCAAGAAAGGGTCATTAGTTTTGTATAATTCAATACCTATATTAATCAACACTCACAGTGTTAAGCCTTCATATATTTTGTGCACCATCTCACAAGCTTACCTACCCTAGGTTGATGATTTATGTTAATCAAATTATAAGGCTATAATTTGACGCAACAAACATGAATAGAAACAGGAGGAACAATCTAGTTACATGGACACCTCTAACATCCACAAGACACTGAGAGGAAGAAAATATTCAATGTGAAGTGGGAGGAGAGATGAAAGAAGTGAAGCACCAAGAAGGGAAATTAGTCAAACTCAACCACTAGTAACATTTAAATATTATGCATTAATGATGAAACCAATGATGTCATAAAACCTTTGAAATTTAAAGACGCCAATGAACATAAAAACTGGAGATATTCAATGAAGGAAGAATATGAATCGATAATGAAAAATGATTCTTGGTAATTAACATATTTTCCTGAAAAAATGTACCCATGGGATCCAAATGGTTATTCAAACCAAAATTTAAAGATGGTAGAGTGTAGATAAATATAAAGTTATGATATTTTCAAAAGGATACTCACAAAGAATTGATTATAAATAATCTTTTGTAGATGTAGCTAAGTTAAATACAATTAGATTGATGATTTCTTTAGCTACGAAACATAAATGGAAATTACATGAGCTAGATGTTAAGTCTATTTTTTTGAATTTGGAACTAAAAGAAGAAGTATATCCTGTTTGGTCATAAGGGTTTGTTAAAAAGGGTCAAGAGCACTTTCTTTACAAATTTAAGAAAGCTTTATCTGGACTAAAATAGGCACTAAGATCTTGGTATGTGAACATTGATTCTGTATTTCTTCAAAATGGATTAATGAGAAGAAAAAGTGACCATAATCTATATTAGATCAAATCAAAAGGGGCATGTTATTACTATTTCCCTATACGTTGAGGATATTATTATAATAGGCAATTCTTCGAGGTTAATTAACGAATATAAGGGACAATTTTCATAGGTGTTTGAAATGAAAGACCATATTGATGTTGCATTACTACTTAACTCTTAAAATATGAAGAGAAGTTGGTCATGAGTTGGTTACAAAAAATAATATATTAGACAACTACTTGAAAGATTCAAATTGGACCAGTGTATGGAAGTATCAATATCATTAGAACATAATGGAAAACTCTACGGTAGTTATGTGACAAGAGAGGTGGATGGAACATTGTATCTTTAACTAGTGGGAAGTCGAAATTATGTCACCACAACTAAGATAGACGTAGCATATGCAATTAGCATCCTAAGTCAACTCAAGGTCAAACCTCTTGAAATCCATTGGAAAGTAGTGAAGCGTTTCTTTTAGTATCTAAAAGGAATTGATAGCTTTGGTATTAAATACAACGGTGATTTAAATGTTTATTTGACAAGCTGTTCTGATTCAAATTGGGTCAAAAATCCTAATAACAAAAAACAGAATTTAGAATATGCATTTAGACTTAGATCCAGGATCTTGGCATGGATTAGTAAGAAACAACAAAGTGTTTCTTTTTCATTGACTAAAGATGAGTACAAATTTTTGTCAAGTGTTGCTTATAAAACATTCTAGCTCAGGCGAGTTCATGAAAATGTGTGAGAAGTTCATAACATTCCAATGATTATCAAGTGGTACAAAAAAAGAACCATCAAACTAGCCAATAAGAATGCATACCATGTCCACCGCTTATGGTAGGAAATGCTCTAGATTTCTAGCTTACCAAGAGGCACCAAGTGAGGGTTGTGCTACAAAACTAGAAACATCACTTCCCCAACTAGTCTATGAAAATGATGTCAAAGATGAAGAGATTGAAGGGGATTATAAGTAGATCCATAATTGTTATGATATTTTCAAATAATCTAGCTAAAATAGGGGTTAGAGTCCCCTCCAATGAAGCTAAGCATGGATGACTATGTAGAGAAAACTCTAAAATTTATAGAGAGGAAAACCTCAAATATTATATTTATTTTATTAAAAAAATTAAGGTTTAAATAAATGTAAAGGTTTGTGTTTTTATGGAGTAAGATATATAAGTAATTAAACATTAAATGTGAAGACTATTTAAGTAAATATGAATTATGAGTTACTGAGAATTATTTTATCATGTTATGACTTACTTTAGTATAAGGGAATTGTTGTTAAAATATTACATAAAAAAATAATAAAACATACTTAAATTAAAAATTAAAATGTATTAACATGAAAAGATCTTTCAATATATGTGATAAATAAAATATTTTAATTTTCACTTTAGTTTCAAATTAGTTTTATACAAAAAGATAAAATAACTCAAAGTAAAACAATTCTAATTTTATTTATGATGGCTTTCCATATTTTAGTATGAGTGAGATATGTAGTTCCCTTAATACTCAATAGTTGAAATGTGATATTTTAAATTAATATTGATAGTATAGTTGAATATTAACATTAAAAGGTGTAATGCATTTTGTTTACATGTGATATTTAACAAATTATAAAATACTTCAATGACTATGTTCAAATAATTTTATATATTGTTAATTGATTCTGCTTCAAATATTTGCAAGGTAGGATAAGGCAAGCAAATGGGAACAACTTTTCCCCACATGCCACTTTTCTCGTGATGTGACATTAAGAAGTTGACGAGAGCCGACACTTCTGCTACCCCGCCTCTTACCAGAGCCCCGTAGGCTGCTTTTCCCCACCGAAAATTCAAATATCTAAAGCTGATTTCGGTAGCATCCGAAACAAAAAAAAAAAAAAGGAACCCACAACTATGCAGCGAGGCTACCCTTTCAGTTCCATCAAATCTATCACAAATCTGACGTACTCGTCATTCACAGTTGTTTTTTCTTTGTTTATCAATTTCACACCCAAACATTGCTTGCTAGCTCTTATGCGGTTGTCCTCGCACATGTAATACATATTGCATTCTCGTAGAACCCTTCAGAGAGTGGCGGGTGGGATTTCTTGACGACATTCACAGTCAATTGCTTTGGAAACCTTTTTTATTTGGTTTATTTAGCAATTCCTCTCTCCTCTTCCTATTTTGTTTTTTTAGTTCACTACTTTGCAATCCAACCTTTTTTATATGGCTTATTGTGCAACTCTTCTCTCTTCTTCCTCTTTTGTTTTTTTAGTTCATTACTTTGCAATTCTTGGTTTGAATCCCAAAACTAGACTGAGTTCCTGAGTTTAGTTTGTTTCTTTTCTTGTGAGTTGTGAGAGATCTAGATTTATATTTACTGTTGTAGTTTT